>KE598564.1:85237-176760 GCA_000444155.1 Cladonia macilenta KoLRI003786
GGTTTTGGGGAAGAGGTTGTAGTATGTTGGGGTGGAGGGGGGTTGGGGTGGTGGTTTTTGGGAGGGGGGGGAGGAGGTGGATGCGTGGCGGCGGGAAAGGGAGCTGTTGTGAAGGAGGGGGGTGGAGGGTTTGGAGGCGCGCAGAGGGAGGTGGTGGATGTGACGTTGGGTAGTGGATGTGAGGGTTATGTAGCGGTGAAAGGCGGAGAAGAAGCGATTGCTGCTGCTGAGGGTAGGGTGCTTGGACATCTTTACGATGTAGAGCTCTGATGGGAGATATTTGGTGAGTGTCTGTATGTATATGAAGTGGTGATGAAGGCTGCAATAAGTCTAGCCTCGGCTCAGCCCTATCAAAAGATTATCAAACACTTGATGCCACCTTCGCCTTCCAACATTGCTCTTTCTGCAATGCAAGAAGACAATGAAGCGTCGGATGATATGGCTGGCGGCTGCCAGCATAGCATATGGCAGTCCGCATGTTTTCAGCGTTGGTGACGATTTGCTTGCTTATCCACAAGTGAGTCCTCCAAGGCTACGAGACCGATCGGTTCACTAAATAATCATAGTACGAAGTCATTTTCTCAGATACCTTCATCTCAGATAAAGAAGCCGAATCGCGTCTAGCACTTGCAGCTTCTCGCTCCTCCGCATCTGCGCAGCCCACTTCCACCCTCGCCCACGATGCCTCCACATCCCCTACTCCAGCTGCAGAGCTCTCCCAACGGCGGCAGCAACCCGACCCCTCTGACCTTCCTACCGATACCGACTTCCCAACCGAGTCCTACGAACGCATGATCCTAAACTCCAAACCCTACCTCTGCACAATCCCCCAAGTCTCTCCCCCATCCAAGAACACCACCACCCAGTCCCGCGCCGCTGCCGAAGAAACCGCCGAACTCGCCCGCGCCACCGACCGCGGCTACGACCTCCTCAAATCCATGTCTGGAAGCTGTCTCTACTTCATCTCCGGCTGGTGGTCCTACAGCTTTTGCTACAACAACCATGTCAAACAGTTCCACCAATTACCGCCGGGGAAGGGCACGCCTATCTTCCCGCCGGTGGAGGATCCCTCTACTCCGAGTTATGTGCTGGGGAAATTTGGAGAGGTGAGGAATAAATTCGCCATCGATGGCGCTGCAGGAGGTGCGGATAGGGAGGCTGGACTACCGCCGGAGCAAGGGGAGGAAGGACGCACGACGGAGATTCAGGCCAAAGGCACGAGCTCGACGAGATATCTGAGTCAGAAACTGAGTGGTGGCACGACATGCGATTTGACGGGAAGCCCGAGACGCGTGGAAATACAATTCCATTGCCATCCACAGAGCGCGGATCGAATTGGTTTGATCAAAGAGGTTAGCACGTGTAGTTATCTGATGATCATCTATACGCCACGACTATGTGATGATGTGGCATTTCTGCCGCCGAGGGAAGAGCGCGCAGCGGGGATTACGTGCAGGGAGGTTGTGCAGGAAGACGAAGTTGAGGAGTGGGAGAGACGGAAGAAAGGAGAGTCCGAGCGGAAATTCATTAATGATGGTGGGAAGCCTGAGAACGTGAAAGGCCGACCCGTCGTCGCGGGCATTGAAGTCGGCGGCATGAAACTCGTCGGTAGAGATGGGAAACGCTTAGAAACTCCCCAAAACGTACAACCGGGTAGTAGCAGCCACGGCCACGGGGATGATGAAAAATCTGAAAGCAGCAATGCAGTTACACTCGTTACGCAAGAAGCGAGGGAAAAGGGAGGCAAGATAAAGAGKTTGCATGATAGGGAGTTGAAGAAAATGGGATTGGATCCGGGGGTTGTGGAGAGTGCGAGGAGGGATTTGGAGGAGTTGGCCGGGGGGAAGGGGTGGAGGTTGGAGGTTTTTGAGACGGAGAGGGGGAGGGAGTTGAGGGGGGTGGTGGATAGTGATGAGGATGAGGCGGAGGGGGAGGGGGATTATGAGGAGGGGAGTCAGGAGGAGTATAAGGATGAATTGTAGGATAGGATAGGGTTTTTGGGAATGTGTATATTGACCGATGTCGTTTTTGGGGTTGCGTTGGCGTTGAAGGCAATAGATGAGGTTTTGGTGGTTCTTTGGTTGGCAGTCCGTGGGAATTTGGAAGATAGATGTGAATGAATGAAGAGCGTGCGTTCTTCTGCTGTCCGTTTTCGTGGAGCAGACGTTAGAAATAATTGGTCTTGGGTGCAGGAAGGAATATCTCCAACTTCCAAATATCTATCATCTATGTACAAGCCTAAATGCCAACCCATAACCCAGTTATCGCCTTGCAAATATTCTCGCTCACAACAACCACAGACATGCAATCATAAACCCATAAAAACATCCATCCCCTAATGCACCATACACTTCCCAATCTCACTCTGCCACCCCTTCGCCCTCTCAAACCCATTCGCATGCCCCTGATAATCACGCATAGCCTGATAAACCTCTTCCTGCGAACTGAGCACAAAAGGTCCATACTGCACCACCTTCTGATCCAGCGGCAATCCCGCCACCAATATAAATTGTCCATCCTCTTTCGCATCCTTCGACACCTCCGCGCTCACCGAATCGCCTTTCTGTTCAAACACGACATTGTGATATGGTCCGACTGTGGTTTGCTCCTTGCCTACTCCGAAGGCAGTTGAGCCTTTGAGGGTATAGGCGAAGGCGTTCCAGCCGATAGGGAGGGGTTGGGTGATCTTGCCGCCGGGTTTTATTGTCATGTCGAAGATCCAGACAGGGGTGTAGGCGAGTTCCTGGACGCTGTCTGTGCCATGGCTTTGGCCGCTTATGATTTTGACGGTGACTTTCCCGTCGTCGACTTGGATGGTGGGTATTTCAGCTGCTCTCAGGTCTCTGTATCGCGGTTCGCATTTCTTCAGCTTTTCGGGTAGATCGACCCATAATTGCATTCCCACATTTGCGCTCCCGTCTGCATTCTGCCGTGGCATTTCTGCGTGCATTATACCACGTCCTGCAGTCATGAATTGTAAGTCCCCTGTTTCAATCGTGCCTTTGTTGCCTGCAAAGTCCTCGTGATCTACAGCACCCTTGAGCAGGTACGTGATTGTTTCTTGACCTCGGTGGGGGTGATCTGGGAAGCCAGCGCCTGGAGAGATGGTGAAGTGGTCAAGCATGAGGAAGGGCGAAAAGTTTCGTAACTTTGGTGTGCCAATCGATCTTCGGACTCTTGCACCAGCGCCCTCTGATTGCTCAATGGCGAGGAACGCCTGCCGAATTGCGCGTGGAACACTCATGTTGGCCGGTTTGTTCGGAGCGAAGTATGTAGGTGGTATAGGTGACAGGCCGATTAATGAAGTTGTAGGTCGAGGTGCTGGAGAGTTGGACGTGTTATGCACTGCTGGGAAGAGGTCTGTTAGTTGGAATTCGAGTTGATGGAGTAAGTTGATGATCTGGGACTGTAACGGGGTAGTGTAGATCAAAATCGCTGCTACACAGATGAATGAAGATGAGAGAAGCAACTTCATGGGATAACGAGAGACGGAGGAGATTTACAGGAATAGAGACAGCATGAAGCGATGCTAGAAGCTTCTGTTCGTGGACAAAGGATAGGGAAAGAGGAGAATTGGAGATGTAAATACTGAGCAGATTTCGCAATGCTTAGAGATAGTTAGTCACTGGTAATTACCAGGCTTTCACACATGAGCATATACACACTGATAATGTTGGTGGAGAGATCAGAAGTGTCTGTCATTGATTACAAACAAAGCTGTAACAATTTCCAAGCATCTCCAAGCAGAATTATGGCGGACAACCTCGGCAGATATCCTCGGCAAAAGTACCTATACCTTCTAACAGCACATTGAAATACCACTCCACAACTACTGTATTGGATCGGATTCGAGAGCCTGGAATCCTGTGCTATGTAGAATTATTGCTCTCAATCGTGCCAATTATTACACAAATCATGCTGGTACTATTTACATATGCTGGATTACTATTTTCCTGTATTAGTCCAACGATGCAAACCTTGCCATTGCCTGAAACCATCAAAAGAGAGCATTACGCCCATATGCTAGAAGCCAAATGGGTTCGAGGGCGCTAGATATACGTGTCAGTGCTCGAAAAAACGGTGGAATCGAGACTTCCTTACTAGCTGCCGCAAGGTTCGCACGACCCGTCTTCTGAGCTACTAATTTGTTTGGTGTTGTTCCAAATCGCACTGGAGGGGCAGGGCCAGTCTTTTGAGGCAGTAAGGGTGCGGCTGCTGGTTGTTGTTGAGGCATTGGCGGCATGGGTGGCATGGGTGGAGGCGGTTGACCAAAGCTAGGCCTGGCGAACCCATTGGCTCCTGTTTGCTGTGGCTGCAACGCTGGAGGTAGGACGGAATTGATTCCAGTTTGCTGTGGCTGCAGCGAAGGCTGAAACTGGGGTTGGAAGCCAGTATTCTGCGGTTGTAGAGGTTGAAAGCCTCCCGGTTGCTGCTGTATCCGAGGATCGGCAAAAGGACTCCCAGCCTGCTGGCCATTCACATACGGATTTTGCAGATTCTGCAATCCTGGCTGTTGGGGGAATTGTTGCCCGAAGCCTGTCTGCTGGGGCACTATTCCATTATTGAACGAGTTAAAAGGCTGGTTGGGCTGTGCGAAGCCAGTCGGCTGTTGTTGAATTTGTTGCCCAAATCCAGTTGGCTGAGGTTGTAATTGCTGCCCAAATTGCTGCTGCTGAAATTGCTGCTGCTGTCCAAGTTGTTGTTGTTGTAACCTTTGTTGATTTAAATCATTGAGACTTTGACCGGGGACCGCAATCTGGGGTTGCAGATGGGTTTGAGGCTGGTACCCTGTCAACTGAGGCTGCAAAGGAGGAGGGCCGAAGTTGTTAGTTTGTGGTTGGGTCTGTGGAGCTGATAATGGTCGAGCCGGTGGTGGTGGCATCAATGGACCTGATTGAGTTTGTTGAGGGGCAAGAGGCCGTTGCCTTGGGGCTGCAGTCTGTTGTGACTGCAGCTGATTTTGGAATGTCTGCTGATTCTGTTGTTGAATGCCAAAAGACTGTTGAGGGGGATTCTGCTGTGAAGATTGGGCACCTGGAGGTTGGGGACCCAGGTGCGAAAAGAATGACGGATTGGCTCCCGTAGGCTGCTGCTGCATTGCCTGTTGCGTCGGAGCAGGTGCTGGTGATTGTAGATTCTGCACCTGCTGAGGTTGCTGAGCGGACGTATTCTGCGCTGGCGTAGGCTGGAGTGGCGGCGATAATAGTGAAAGATCGAGCAGTGAGCCACTTAATGTCTGCTGAGGAGGTGCAAGGCTCGTTGCTGGAGGAGCCTCTGCCGGCTTCTGCGATGGTTGCTGCGCGGGTTGTTTTGAAGGTTTGATATCCCAAGCGTTGTCGTCAAATCCATTAGCATCTTTCTTCGGTGGAGCGGGCGCCTGGGCCAAAGGTGTCTCTGTTCGCTCTTTGGCCTTCCCTTCAGTTGCATCGTTTTGCTTCAACATATTGGCGTCGACCACATCGTCGCTTTGCACTGCAGGCGCCGGACGACCTTTGCGGGTGTTGTTCCTGAGGGCGCCCCCAGGTCCAGAGAAGAGACCGCCTCCCACGTTATCTGGAGATGTTGCACCTTCCCCTACATCAGCTTTGGCACCATCACAATTGGAGCAGGGTCACTTTCAACCTACCTGTGCGACCAAACTTGGTATCCAGGTATTTCATCACTCGTAGTATATCGCCTTCTTTGAGGCCCAATGTACGTAACACTGGGGCTGTAATATCTGCAAGCACGTTCTCATCCATAGAATCCTTTGAAAAATTGAAGGCATATCTCTCGCATTGATAAGGGCTAACTCCAGCTTTGAGAAAGAAGTCAAACCAGTCATACTCCGAGCCTCCAGGCTTGGTTGGTTTAGCCTGCTCGATCGTGGCTCCTGACCTTGACACTGGAGCTGCCTGCACTTTCCTTCGGTCACTTTCTTTCACTGACTGTGTGCTCCTTCGGCGGATTTCCGACAGAGGTTTCTCATCATCAAGAGATTGACCAGTGATCTTCTCAACAAATTCGAGGTCCTCAACGGCCATTTTGCTCACAGGAACCGCGATCTTGACACCATTGAGCTTGTGAAGGTGTATCTTGCCGTCTTTCAATCCTATGAATTCCGCTTCAACCTTGAAAGATCCAGATCGATCCGTCCACGTTCTCGTTCTTGACATGTTAGGTTCTGTTTCATTCATGAGCAGATGAGCCTTAACATAATGCGCTTTACTCACTTGATTTGGAAGTCGAAGACGACTTTCCATGCTTGCCGTCCTTTTTGCTTCGCTGTGACGTATGGTTACTATAGTCCCCACGAGCTATACTACTACCCCTTTCGGGGAGCTTCAAGCCTGGGCCTACCTCAGAGCCCTTTGTATCACCTCCATTCTGCCCCTTCGAGCGTTTTGCAGCTTCCTTAGCCAGTCTTTCTTCCTCTAATCTGTTCTGTTCCACGATCGACTTTGCGGCATTGAGGCCCGAACTGGATCGAGGAGGAGGTACAAAACCTGTGACTTCGACGTAGCTGCTGGGTACCACCCCCTCCTTCCCGTTCTTCATTCGCTTTACCATCCACCATTCCTCGCTCTTTGTATCGTCAATAACAACTACTTCATCATCGGCGGCAACAGTCACTTCATCATCACCTTGCGCCATGAAGTCATATAGAATTTTGCCCTTCTTTCGCCCAAGTCCTCCAGACGCTGCTTCTATCACTTCTCGTAACCCTTCGCCCCTTGAAGCGCCTGCTATGTCACCAAGAGCTGCCGTAATTTCTTGTGCTGTATCCTTCGCACCCGCATGAAAGTCTATGCTCTTGCTCGGTCTTACTAGCTCCATGAAGACATGTTTGCCTTCGATCGAATAATGTGTAAGCTTCTCCGCGGTCCATTCTTGCTGAGGTCCATCTCGAGACTTTTCTGGCGCAACCATTATGACCCCAGTAGCTACGTTGAGACCAAGTATTGTGGGTAGCTTGTTATTTCTACCCATAGCAGAAACAACCTCGTTAACATTGTAGAGGTGGAACCCTCCACTATTACCCTGCGGTCGATCTTCGTCGTAGTTTCGAGACGTGGCTCGATTGTAAGGTGGCGAAGCGGCTATTCCTGGAGATTCGGGACTTCGAGCTGTCGCGTATTGCGTCGGAGGAGATAGCTGTTGAGAAGGCGGACGTTGAGGTAGGGACGGTGCTGCCGTGTCCTCTTCCGAGTCTTCTGGCGTAAGTTGTGGTCTCCGAGGTGGTAGGCTTGCACTACCAGCTGGTGCTGAATCTGTTGAAGGCGACTTCTGGTGCATGATCCCCGCGATTGCAGCTGCTGGTCCAGCACGGGCTGGCGAGACTGGCGAAACAGGACTTGTAGGCTGTTCAGGCTCCACATCTCTTCCGGAAGTCTGTGGTGACAGTGCTGGCGGTGGGGACTTCTGCTCGGCTTTACCTGTAATCTCGATGTAATTCGCTGGCGCAAAGCCAAACTCGCCGTCAAGTCCCACCAACGTCCACTCGGGGTCGGACGTGTCATCGTAGACTTCAAGGATTGCATCTTCCGAGAAGGAGAGCTCCTCATCTGTCTGGCGGCTATAGTCATAGAGTGCTTTGGCATGCTTCGTGGGTTCAGCCTACGAGGGGCTACTGTCAGCGCTTTTGCTATTCGCCACCAACTAACGCGTCCAATAGAAACCCGTTCATAGTTCCAGCAGACATTCTCCTATTTGAAAACCAAAGACTAACCTCTTCAATGTAGTTGCAAGGGATCAGGCCAACAGGCTCCTCGTCATCCTCGTTCGGCGCCCGCTTCTTCGCCTTCCACCAGTCATCCTCGGTACTTTTCTCGAGTACGTATATCAGCTCCCCTTCCTGTATAGCAAGCTCATTATCGCTTTGAGGGGTATAATCGTAAAGCGCGGTGCATATGGAGATGAAGACCATGGTGGATAGGCCAGGGGAGCTCCTTTAAAGAAGGGCAGCTTTGTGGTTGAGGGCGGCGTACTAATATTAGTCGGCTACCTTTTGCCTGGTAATTCTTCGAGAAGCTCTATGATACATCTCGGGATGCTCGTGGCCATTGCTGCAAGCATGTAGCTGTAAAGTGCCGTCATCTAGCCATCAGTGAAGCACTTTGGCAGGTGCACTTCCATAATACTAAATCTACGGAGTGTGTCTTTATCAATCAATATTTAACGAGCTCCGCCTGTTTGCAAGAGAATGGAGCATAAATCATGCATATAATAGGGGTATTTGAGTTGAATTCAATACGAATAAAGCTCCTCTTAAGTAGCAACTAGTTATATCACCTACTTATTAAGTATGAAAAAGGTATGATAAAGGTCTGGAAACCTCTAAAAGTATATTTCTAAGAGTATTATTATAACCGGCTTATTAAGTATAATAAGGTTAATCAAGTTGGAATCAACACTTATTAAGCTCCTCTTAAGCAGCCACTATTCATATAATACACTCATTAAGTGCGAAAAGGGTATGACGAAGGGCTAGAAATCCCTAGAGCCAAAATTTCTAGGGGTATTATTAGCATCGGCTTATCAAGTATTAGCTTCATGTGCATCACTTATGCTCCATTCTTCTTTCATGTGCCTCGTTTCAAAATGGAAAACTGTCTATGAATTGACTGAACAACGTTGCTTTTTCTGGATCTATTAACTCAAGACTGGACGGATCTTCGAGGGAAAAAAGCCCAAGTCATCGGAATTTACAGACGTAGTTGACATTCAAATGTCAATTTCTCAGGAATGTTGCGCATCTTCCGCCTACCCATCTTCCTCCTCTTGCGCATCATCCCACCAGTAGTTGTCATTCTCGTCTCTCTGTAAGCGATTTACGCTGTCATAGTCGTCATCGTCCTCATCAACTTCGTCGTCCTCATCCTCCTCATCACCCTCTTCGTCCTCTTGATCATACCATTCCTCGAAGTCTTGGCTCTCGTGGTAGGTACCATGGACTCGGTTATCTCCAGGCCCGGACTGCATCATATAAGTTGACTCCCCTGAAGTCGCGTGCGGCGCCAACCCGGGGACGGGTGGTCCCAGACCAGGAAATAGTGCTTCCAAAGTTGCGTCCCAAATCGGCCAGGCGGATTCGATTGGTCGCTCGTTGGTGGTCGGAGAATTAATGATCTGTCTGTGACCGGTAATGACCTGCCCAGGCACCTGGCCCGGCACTTGGCTAGGATCGATCGCAGGCAAAAATTCTTCCCATCGGGCATGTTCTACGGTAGGCAAATGACTCGGAGCGACCGCAGGGAAAATTCTTCTCAATGTAGCTGGTTGGGCGGGTATTTGACTAGGCCCGACTGCGGGCATCTGAATATCGAAGGGCGCAAGCATTTCCTCTACAGTGCTAAAGCGTACTTGGCTGCGGTTCTATTGTAAAGACTTTAGTATATGTGCAAAAGCTTCGATGTTTATGTTGACCTACCATGTGCAAGACTTCAAGCTCGTGGTCTGTGAATGTAAGCAAGGCCGACCGCGCGTTGGCGTCGCCAATTACGCCCATAATCCATCGGTCGACAAGTCGTGGATTAGTGAAGTGCTTGTCATGACTTAGGTCTATACGACCTGCCTCCCTCTCGCTCTTTCGGACGGCTAGCAATTTGTTTAGTAGTGCCGATCCCTGTCTCACTCTGTCGGTGTATCGTCCGTTGAGGATGGCGACGATTTTTCGGGCTGTAACATCTCGACTCTTGAGAAAGGTTCCTAGCACCACTTCGTCCCTACTCCAGTAGTTGTTGGGATGTCTCGTTCTGGCTCTTTTTGAGCTATCCGCCATTTCTTTGAAGGAATTTCGCTGTGCTTCCGTGCTGAGAGTCAAGTATATGTATGTATGCCGATTGAGATGAAAGATGGCGAGTGACTGTAGCTCAATAAGCGAGATGGAGTTGGGTGTTGCAGTAACGTTCACTCTCCTATGGAGAAGCTTAGCCGCGTTACCAGACACATCCACTGCCCAGGGAGCCGTCGAGGTTGCCCTAGAAAAGACTCTCGACTTTGCTCGGTGTTAGGATTCGTACTACTCTTTCATAGCAACAACGATCCAAAGACAATAGCGTCGCGTACATCCAACTAAACATGCCTAGCATACTTCTACGTGGATCCGAGGACAAGCCATAGATCTATCGCTGAGCGTAGGTGCGGAGTAAAGACCTTGGACTCAGAACTACATGGCACACAATATTCTGCTCTAACCATCAGACGCCACACCTAATGATAATTGTGTATCGCTTCTCCTGCAGACCTGTACCCATACGCCATCTCACGAGCCTGTAGAGACGAACGTTTAGGTATGTGGGTTGGTCAACAAAGGGGCTGAGGGATCCTCGGAAAAGCGAACTAGCCACCTCTTTGACCAGACAAAGGGGTCGAGATCAAAGCCACCGTCCGATCTGACAAGACTGGAGATCAGATCGCAGAGGAAGAAAGGATCTAGGGTGAAGAACGCTCGTCCGTCGACAATGCTAATGTGGCAGGKGTAAGTAGCAACGGAACGGTCCGTTTCTGTGAAATTGAATTCCTGACCATCTGTTACGACCCTTTCTTGAGAGCCTCAGACTCTCACAGCATTTCCCGAATATTTCACACCACTCAGCGACAGAGTCGACACCCACAGTCCGGAGCCATACTTAGCAGACTCTGAATGATGCAGTCCAAGGCTCGTACCAGCTGTCCGTGGAAGACAACGACACTCAAGACCTGCGGCAAATCTGCAAATTGGGTAACTCCAAATGGCTTCCCAACACTTGTCTTAGGTCGGAAACTCTCCAGCAGGCCTTTACAGCATTTCGCTGTCGATTCAATACTCCAGCATCGTGAGTCTGTTGACAAAATAATACAGAAGGACCAGGCCGTGAGATGGCATCAACAAGCGAAGTGTGTCAAGGAACTGTCATTCATTCGATCTGTGCCGATTGACGCGATAGTCTTTCCAACCCGGAGCATGTCCTTCTGTGGGTGTATTAGATGCGAGCTTGGATCTTTCCAACAGGGCTACCCTCTTGTATCAAGACATGTGAGCCTTAGACTTTCTCTGAAGGCGCTCATGCACAAGAATTGGGGCCCATTACTAACCAGCCTCAATCTCTAGATTGGGGCTCTGACTACCAAGATCTACGTCTGAACGGCAAATCGATCGAACCTCCGCAAAAGCATAAAGTGGGCCACCGACGTGGACAATATCCGGAACTGACAGATTTCAGGCAAGATGCTAGGGATTCTGCAGGCCGGACAACAGACGTGATCATAGACCAGGGATGTTGGGTACAGGAGAATGGATCGTAACACAGCCTTCGTTCCACGAACCCAATCACGCCTGATGGTGTTGACCGAAGAGACTGGATGAGAGCTAGACCATCGAGGCCCTGCTCGATATTACCTGCGCCCTGTTGGCTCGTTGTACTGCCATAGAAACAGAGGTATTACCGATGACCCCTTTGAAGAAGCAACATATCTTACCAACCCTCATGGATAGCCCCTAAAGCCACTGCGACCATCGTGGCCTTCAAAACCCGATGACACAGTACTCGCAGTCGCAAGGGAGACAAGTTATTCCTAGACTGGACCGAAGCAAAGCAGAGCCGAATTACCTCGAGTTTCCGGCTCAAGCTGACAAATGGTCTTTCCAAGCAAATCACACTCGGACGATTGATTGCTTCGAATCTGTTGAGCAAGCGACCTTTCAATGTTCGTCGGTGCCGTCGCTTGCCAATGTTACTTCTGGCCCCCGCCCAACGAATATTGTTACCATCCCTCTCCTAGTCAGACACCAACGCCATTATGCCCGCACTAACAGCAGCTCGGATTCAAGACTCTTTGGTACTGGAGACATTCAGGAAATGGAATGGAGTCAGGGGTACAGGCAAAGCAGCGACTAGCTTGGTACATGCAAAGCTCGATTGCGTCTGGTGCGTGCGATATGACATGGTTTCAGATCTGACACGGCAAAGAAGACAGATGGCACCGGACGCAACGACTTAACAAGGCACATGATCATGAACATCTCCATCTATCAATAGATGGAGGCTATGCATAATGCGATCAAGGCAAATTCGACGAGAACAAAACACCCAAAGACGCCGTAGACCTACAGCCAGACTAGCCGGGGAGCTTGACATGGTTTACGATTCGAATGGCTCCAGCCAGAAAAGGATACACTGATATTGATGGCATTGTCTTGCAGATCGAGACTATGAGAGCAGTTAGGAACGGGGCATAATCTAAGATTGGCCTTCAAGCATACCCTCTTGCTGGCGCCTCAAGAGTGCTCTAACTCAGACTGGGCAGGGATCGAGCACTCACACAGAGTCACCCGAAAATTGTGGATACTCTGATATCAACTGGGCCCGTGACCCAATTGATGGAGTGTGAAATTGCGGACTGCGTTCAGAGATAGACGGTCAGGACGCGGGCTCGAAGAGTAGGTCAATGAGGAACACATTGAGCATCTATTTTAGGCTTCTGTTAACCTTCTATTAAGGCAGTGCAGCAATAGGAAGTACAATGAACTCACCATGCATTAAGATTACCCCCGAGGCTTGCTTCAAGGTGACCTTTGAAGCTTGCTTTGAGAGACTCGACTAAGGTACTATCGTAGTTCTATTGTGAGGTAGTCGCGGCAGATCCCGAGAGGCGCAATCCGCTGCATACCATGAACAAGGCGGTCGTCTGAATAGCAGTCCCTGCAGACGCATGCCAGCAGGAATAGAATGCACCATAGGTGTGGTTGTCACGGGGGCTAAAGATCACCTCTCCGGCGTCATTCTGCTGCATCGTGACCAAGTATGCCCCATAATCATCATTATGCGTCCCTTGCTACGCCTCGGATGAAGGGGAGTCCACAGTTATTCTACCCAAGGTCGAAAGGACCCACCCTCCCTCCTTCAAATAACGGCCATTTCTCACAACGGAACATTAACCTCCCCTGAGTACACCGTATTCACGCCGGCTGACCTTGTTGATGACATCCTCTTACATTCAAAAAGCCTCCAGTTCCAGCTCACTCTCCCCTTCCCCACTCACTGCCGGACTGCCTCGTCACCATGGTACAATACATCCCTCCGCCTGACTATAAAGGTCTACTGCCACCATTGCTCGCCTGTCTCCCAACATCATTCGTCTCTCCTCGCCCACCGCCGGCACTACTTCCCTTGCTGACACCTATTCTTCGACAACGTGTGCAACTCCTTGCTGCCAGTGCATCATCACCAACGGATTCCTGGTTGCCACTACTATGTTGGGAATCAGAGCCAGCGCAGAAACTTGTGGACGTTGTCTCCCAGAGTGATGCCTTCGAGTTACATCCGGTCTCTGGAGAAATAGATTTTGGGGAGGTGGAAAATATTCTTTACCGCCGACTCGATGAAGAGACCCTACAAGCGAAGATTGTGGTTACAGACATGGATTTGATTATTATCTATCTATGGTGTGTAGGAGACCCGGAGGGCGGTGGTGATGGATGGCATGCATCAGAAGTTCGGCCGTTGGAAGGAGACGGAACCATTACTTCCGAGACCTGGTGGCCTACAATGGCGCAGGCAGACGAAAGTTTTCAGGACAAAATAATGGATGAAGCCCTGCGGCATGGGGAAGAGAATACAGTGACACACCAGCCTACCAAGAACGTACCTACTATTGTCGAGGATCAGAGTGACGATGATGATGACTATTGGGCTCAGTATGATCAAACACCGGGAGGGAGGACCCCCGCAGCTAAATCACCTGGTCCTTCTACGGCTTTAAACACACATGCTAGGGCAACTTCAGACGCTGATCATTACGCACGGTACGCTCAGGTACAGCCAGAAATGGACAATGATGATCCGTCGGAGAACCGGGAGGCAATTGGGGAGTCCACGTTGAATGGCGATGTAATGAGTCCATCAATGCAACAATCACGACAACCAGAATGGGCTCCTATTCAAGGCGCCATGGTTCTACCTAATGGGAATACAAAAGCAAATGGCAATGAACCAGCTGATCTGGATCCCAGTCGGCCAACGGCAACATCATCAAGGCCGAGATCGACCACCATCACACAGCTAGAACAGTCAGCCGAGTCTCAGTCAGTGGCCGAGATAGCTGTCAAACAACATATAAGTACGAGCATCAAAAGCTTGTTTCGACTGTCGAGGAACACTGGCATTGAGAGAACCGATTTTGATCGGATGGTTCGCACCGAGCTGGATACACTAGGCATGATTGCGGATGATGACTGTTGAGGGATTATATTATGGACACATTTGCAGGATTGGCATTTATGATACCCTGATCATGCACTACCAGGACTTGGAGCCTACCTTCGAATGGTATGCCCAACTGTTATTCAAGTGATAAGCATCACCAAGGCGTAAAAAAATCAATTATCCGCTTTATAGCCATCAAATTAAGTCATCACAAGTCATCCATACACGAGGAACATTGTTTCTATGAATGCCATCTTCTCACTTTCAAGCTCAACTGGTCTCGCAGTTTAACGACGAAGGGGAAAGGGGTTCTTAATCGTGAAACGGAGCCCTAAAGTGTTGCCCTAAGTTTAGGCGCTAAGCCTCACAGCTGCGGCGAAGGAGCAGAAACTCTAAATTTTGTAGACTTGGCATGTAAATGCCACGAATATCTCAAGCTTCCCGTGCTTGATAGAATACCATCCCATCACTGACACTCACCGTTCTTAAAAGCTATACCAACGTATTTCCCGATCGAATGATCTACCCTTCCTGTAAGCGACCCCCACCAAATATTCTACTCGCGCTCCCTCACAAGCTCTCTAACCAAGAAAACTGCCAGAGTCGGTCCTTACCTCCCTCCGCACAAGCCATCATGTCCTCGCCCCAAGTGCGGCAACGCCAAGGGCAGAAAGACAAGAAAGTCGTCACTCCTCCTCCAAGTCAGGCTAGCGACCTCAATGGCATATTGAAAGACACCAAGTTGCCAGACGCTGTTAAAACAGAATGGGACTACAAGCTTGCGTTGGCGATCATTACAGTGTTGGCTTTCATAACACGATTCTGGGGGATTGGGCATCCAAATGAAGTGGTTTTCGATGAGGTCCATTTTGGCAAGGTACGAATTCCTGCAGCTGTCCCCGAAATGCACAGGTTGCGATCCGTAGCCTCAGGGGTAGGCTACAAGAGACATTGGCTGACATGGATGACTTCCTGATAGTTTGCGTCATACTACTTGCAAAGAACCTACTTCTTCGATGTCCATCCTCCCTTCGGTAAACTTCTTTTCGCCCTGATGGGCTGGTTCGTCGGCTACGATGGCCATTTTCTTTTCGACAACATCGGGGACTCCTACATCTCCAATAAAGTCCCATACGTTGCTTTTCGGGCGATGCCTGCTCTCCTGGGAGCTCTGACGGTACCTACTGTGTTCTTGATCATGTGGGAATCAGGCTATAGCTTACCCGCTGCCGTTGTTGCGGCTGGGCTGGTCCTGTTCGACAATGCCCACATTGGCCAGACTCGATTGATCCTTCTTGATGCAACTTTGGTCTACGCCATGTCCATGAGTATACTGTGCTATGTACGATTCTACAAGATGCGGCATGAGCCGTTTTCGCAGAAGTGGTGGAAGTGGCTTTTGCTTACTGGAGTTGCTCTGAGCTGCGTTATCTCCACCAAATACGTGGGAGTGTTCAGCTTCTTCACTATTGGCTCTGCGGTGGCAATTGACCTCTGGGACCTGCTGGACGTTAAGAGGAAGGGAGGAGCTTTAAGTCTGCCAGAGTTTGGGAAGCACTTTGCGGCACGCGCCGTTGGTCTTATTGTTGTGCCTTTTATAATCTATCTCTTCTGGTTCCAGGTGCACTTCTCCATTCTTACGAGATCTGGGCCTGGAGACGACTTCATGACACCAGCGTTCCAAGAGACTTTGGCCGACAATGTGATGAGTGCGCAATCGGTTAGCATTGACTATTATGACTCTATTTCTATCAAACACAAGGAAACAAAGACCTATCTACACAGTCACCCAGATCGATACCCGCTACGCTACGATGATGGACGAGTCTCTAGCCAGGGACAGCAGGTTACAGGATACCCTTACAACGACACGAACAACTACTGGCAGATCATGCCCGGTGATATCGTTGACCCGGAAAATCAAGAGCCAGGCCATCAAGTGAAAAATGGAGATTTCGTCAAGCTTCGACATCTAATTACTGATACTTATCTCCTGTCTCACGACGTGGCCTCACCGTACTACCCCACGAATCAGGAATTCACCACAGTAGCCCTAGACCAAGCGAATGGGGAACGCTATAATGACACTTTGTTCGAAATCAGAATCGAAAATGGCAAGCCTGGGCAACAGCTCAAAAGTGTCTCTGGGCATTTCAAGTTGATTCATGCGCCAACTCGAGTAGCTATGTGGACCCATACCACACCTCTCCCTGATTGGGCATATAAGCAAGCCGAAATCAATGGCAACAAGAACATCCAGCAGTCCAGCAACATCTGGTACGTGGAGGAGGTTCCATCAATACCAAAAGACAGTCCTCGCAACATCAAAGAGGAAAAGAAAGTGAAGACATTACCATTCTTCAAGAAGTACATTGAGCTTCAGAGAGCTATCTTCTACCATAATAATGCCCTAACGAGCAGCCATCCTTATGCCAGTCAACCGATTCAATGGCCTTTCTTACTTCGTGGTGTCAGCTTCTGGACACAGAACGATACAAGACAGCAAATCTACTTTTTAGGCAACCCAATCGGCTGGTGGCTAGCAAGCAGTCTCCTTGCTGTATTTGCCGGCATCATAGGCGCCGACCAGCTTTCCCAGCGCCGCGGAATCGACAGCCTGGACGAGCGTAAGTACTCCATACTTCTCCAGCTCCAAATGCCTATCAAAGACATACTGACCCTTTGATAAACAGGAACCCGCTCCCGCCTCTACAACAGCACCGGCTTCTTCTTCCTCTGCTGGGCCGCCCACTACCTCCCCTTCTACCTCATGGGCCGCCAACTCTTCCTCCACCACTACCTCCCCGCCCACCTCGCCTCCGCCCTCGTAACCGGTGCCTTGCTAGAATTCATCTTCAACCTCGACCCCGTCGGTCTCGAAGACAATGTCGCCCACCAACAAAACCCCAACTCAAAACCAGCCCCAAGCAGCAGCAAAGGTACTAAAGATAGAGGCGGCAAGAGAATCGTCCTACCGGCAAAGGAAGCGCAGAGTCAACTTGCGCTCTGGGGAGCGGCGGGGGTGGTGTTGACGCTTGTGATTGGGGGGTGGTATTTCTTTTTGCCGTTGACGTATGGGAAGCCGGGGTTGGATCCGGATCAGGTTAATGCGAGGAAGTGGTTGGGGTATGATTTGCATTTTGCTAAATGAATGTGAGAGGGAGAGGGGGAGTTCGCGCACAATGTCAGCAGCATGGAGGGGGTAGAAGTCTGTTCGAGATCGTGGAGGGTAGGAACAAGATTATCCTGTGGGTGTTAGGCAAGCAGAAGATGGCCAGGTAAGACGCTCGTTTTGGGAGTCCCATTTAGTGTACTGCAAGATACGGTGCTATTTAGCGAGTCATGGGGACTGCGTGGGAATCTCGTCTTCTTGCTCGATGTGTATGATATTATCTGATTGAGAAAACAAAATCTTTTCCACTTTCCCACGTTCCCACTTCTACAGCCTCACATCGTAGTCCATCTGCCGAGCGAAACCGGATTCTATAACTGACGATAATAATGATGATGTGATGATGGTGATGATACACTGGCCCAACTCTTATGTACACATATTCTTCCCAACTCGTTCGTGTCTGAGATGTTTCCTCCATGCCTATTGCGCTCACAGAAAACATATTCTATTTCGCCTCGTCCCCCATTTTCATCGTTAGATAAGCTTCTAGGTCGAAGCGGGAGTCGTTGGGATCGGTGATGACTACAAAGAAATATTGTTAGCCAATTCGTTCGCGCAAATGCGTGGTCGTCCCTGGCCTGTAAGGTTTGAAAGGCATGCAGTCCCTCATGTCCCGTCCCTCGTCTACAACTGCCCCTGGTACACTAGACGTCTGGCTTGTATCTCCCTCTTCCTTGCCAGCACATTCTCACGACCCTCAACCACCGCCGTAGCGACACCCACCCCCATCCTCGCCCCCCCCCTCCCTTCACCCCTCCCTCCCTCCTCCCCACCCTCCAATCTACCACCACCCCCTTCAAAGAACGAAAAAAGAAAGGAAAATCCACTTACTCCCCCCCCCCTCCGTCTTACTCTCCTCCGGCATATTCCTCTTCGTCCACTCCGCCTTCGCCTTCTGTATCAACACGCTCTTATGCTCATACTCCGCATCTATCTCATGCACTTTTGATTTCGCAGCCAGCACTGATTGTCTGTATATGCCGTAGAAGATTCCGGCGCCGAGGGCGGACCAGCGGAGGACCTGTGTGCGGAGGGGGTGATTAGTCAGGGCAGGATGGTAGGGAGGGTGGGATGGATTGGGTGCTGCACGAACGTTTGCGCCGGGAGAAGCCATTGTGTTGGGAGGATGGGCTGCGAGGTTGTGAAAGGGCAATGGGGGAGGCGTGTTGCCGGGAAGAAGGGGCGGAGAGCCGGTGGATGGGCCAGGGGGATGGTTGTGGTTGGTTTGTCGCAGTCAATGGGTTTTGAGAGCTCGTGTGCTGGACTGGGAAAGTTTTGAGGTGGAGCTTGAGCGCATAATTTTTAGCGTTGGGTTTTTGTGCATGCATAAATTTTGATAGGCCATTCGTGTGTCTACTTTTGAGCTTCACGGTGGAGTGTAAACTAACGAGTGGGAAGAATTCAAATTGATGCTTTTCACCTCTAAAGTAATTTGAAGTGAGCTATGATGTATTGGGAGTCTGTGCTCTGTCTTGCTCTAGACCGTCTGTCTCAATACAAAATTACAGGAAGTTGAGACCACGATCTGGAGCCTAACAGTCCAGACCTTCAAGATGCAGCGCAGGGATGAGATTGCAGCCAAGAAGGCAAAGCTTGCGGAGCTCCGCCGACAGCGTGAGGAGCGTGAGCAGCGGCATAAAGAGTCTGGCAGACGAGAGTCAATCCTGGGGGATCCATCAGAGGTACCTGGTCCGTGTGTCTCCCGAATCTGACAGCTCGAACTCATTCATGTTAGGGTAGATCTGCTACCCCGTCGCGTACAACCGATCGAAAGGAACTTGACAGCTTCATTGAGACGTTGGTAGGGGATAGAGCATCAGCCACATCTTCTCCAGCTGGTCGAAAAAGCCGGCCAAGCTCTACTTTTGGCGCTGGAGGAGTCGGTGCTGAAACCTACGAGCGAGCTTCAAGTGGCAGTCGAATTCCAGCACACTACGCTTCGGCAGCGACGCAGACACAAGCGACTACACCGGTAGAGACAACCCATGATCAAGCCTCTGGGCCTGCAAAGGCCATGGTGGAAATACCTACATACAGCAAGGCCGTGCAAACCTCAGAGCCGTGGTCTCCACAGAGGCAGCGAAGAGTGTCAGGTGATTTTTCGGACTCCGAAGGGAATCAATCACCTACGCCACGCTCACCCAGAGCTTCGAAGCGACAGAGTCGAAGGGAGCGAGAAAGAGATGAGGAGCTCAGGCAAAACTTACGAAGGGAGATAGAAGAAGAATTGAAGGCTGTTAGAGGTCTCAGCTTGGATGGAACAGTCCCAACAGGCCCTTCCAACTTTCCTGCGCGAGCTTTGACGGACGAAGAAGCCAATGCGGTGACTGCGTCGGAGGAGTTTCTTGACTTCGTGGAGAGGTCAAGTAAGGTCATAGAAAAGGCTCTGGATCAAGACTACGATGTTTTAGCCGACTACGCTTTAGATGGCGCTGATGGGATTGACGAGTATGAAGACGAAGGGTATGGAAGCTCGACTGGGAAAAGAGGAAGGCGGATAAAACAAGTTGCACAATTCTATGATGAGCGGTGGAGTAAGAAACGGATGATCAGTGATATGTGCTTCTCGCCCAAGGTAAGAAAACCCAACAAAAAGGAGAGCATCTGATCTGACAAGACATAGTTTCCAGAGCTCCTCCTGGCATCGTACACCAAGAATCCGTCTGCACCCCAAGACCCTTCAGGCCTGTTGCAAATATGGAATATGCATCTGCACTCACGACCTGAGTATACTTTCCACAGTACATCCGACATTCTTACCGCCAAATTTTCTCCCTTCCATTCTTCCCTCATCATTGGCGGCTCTTACAGTGGGCAAGTCCTGATTTGGGATACCCGCTCGAGAACGCCCTTACCGGTACAGAAGACACCCCTTACAGGTGCCTCAAACGGCGGTCATACCCACCCTGTCTACTCAATATCTCTGGTTGGCACGCAAAACGCCAACAACATCATCTCCTGCTCTACCGACGGCGTCGTATGCGGATGGACTGTAGACATGCTCAGTCTACCTCAAGAATTCCTCGAACTCATGACTCCTCCCCCCAGCAAAACCGAAGATCTCAGTCCAACATGCATGTCCTTCCCCATTTCCGATCCCACATCCTTCCTCGTCGGCACTGAAGAAGGCACAATCTACCCTTGCCACCGCTACGACCGCGCCGGTGCCAAAGCCGGCGTCGACACCCGACTACGATACAGAGGCCACGCCGCCCCAGTCATGAGTCTCGATTTCCACCCCGCGCGAGGTCCCGTAGACCTAGGTGACCTAGTCCTCTCAAGCGCACTAGACTGGACCGTAAAACTATGGAAAACCCGCGCCCCAATCTCCACAGCCGTAACTGCAACATCAACCTCCATCCTAAATCCCACAGCCAACAATGAACAAACCGTCGAACCCCTCTTCGAATTCTCCCGCGAAGACGTCGTCTACGACGCTCGCTGGTCCCCGCATAAACCCGGTGTATTCGCCTCCGTGGACGGAGGCGGCAATGTCGAAGTCTGGGATCTGACTGTCGATACTGAAGTCCCTGTTACGAGGACGACGCCGAACGTGGCTCGAAGCATCCAGGGTGGTTATGTTGCGAAGAGTTTGGAAAAAGTGACGTGGGAGGAGAAGGAGGGGAAGAGATTAGGTGTGGGGGGAGCGGCGGGTGTGGTTACTGTGTTTGAGGTTGATGGTGAGTTGGCGGGGGAGAGTGTTAGGAATGAGGAGTGGACGAGGATGAAGAGGTTGATTGGGAGGGCGGAGGCGGGGAGGTGATTGTATAGGAAGACTGGAAAATTGCTGTAGAATACCCATTTGCAAGCTCCCAGGTGAAGGTGCAGAACAAAATTCGGAAATAAAACTTGGCACCGAACATTGCTGCTGGCAGTGCTTGGCCTTCTGATATTCCTCCTCGCCCAGCCAGAGGATTTATTAATGATTACTGGCCATTTCCTTCCCCTCAAACAGGTCGGTTTGTAGGGTAGGTGGGTCGGTACTGTTTGTGATATGATTTGAGCCAACAGTCATTGCCAAAACGCTGTAGCATCAACATTCAACAGGAACTTATACTTCAGAGACATAGTTCATTCAATATATTCAATTTTCATAAAATATCTCATGGAGATAATTATGTGACTTCGTCATGTCTATTGAAAACCACAGGAAGATGTCCTTTTATAATATCTGGCATATTGATTTACTTATAGCTTGCCAGCCATTGGTAGGTCTAATCCTATCACGTATAACCTGCAATCCTTCAACATGTCCCTATTCTAGTGTGCAAAAGGCTCCTACTTTCAGTCTTATTTCTCTTCAAGCTTCCCCATCCATCATCAATTTGGACCCCTAAGGAGCGGCACCCGGGCCGGGGTTGCCCTAAGAAATCGCAATAGCCGGCCCGAAGATCGTTATCAAAAACCACACAGAAAGTACCTCCCTCGCTTTTATACACACCATTCCCCTACAAAACTAATTCGTCTGACGCCTACTTCCAATCCCTCTCCAAAGCAGCCAGGATATATCACTTACTCTCCTCTCCCTTCTCCTCTTCCTTTTCCCATGGTTGATGCGAGGTGACAACAATTGGCGATTCTTGAGTAATCACCATGTGCTCAGTGCTGCTAGCTAGGCTTCCACAGGCGCGTAAGTATGCTTGGATCATTCCTTCAACGCCTGGGTCTCTGATAGTGAGCTCTTGAAATCTGTAAAAGCTTGCTTGTGTTCCTTCTCCGCAACCAGGAGTTGGTTATGAGCCGACTTCTTTAGCGCTTCGAAGTTATCAAGATATTCCATTTGTTGCAGCTTATCCACCCACAGCACTGCACCTCTTATCTCTTCTTCAGTCTGTTGCCATCTCATGTGCTTCGCTCGTTGCTCAGGTGTCAGTTCGTCTAGTACATAGAGGGGTTCCTCTTTCGTTAGCCATGGTGAGGTTTCGCACGTCCGGAGATTTTCAGTAATTTTCTGGTAGTCTTCGTCATTGCAAGTTGATTGAGCGCTTTCATCCAGACTGTTCGACTGCTCTGCAACCTCGACCGTCAAACCGTTTTGCCAGTCAGGTCCGGAAAGATAGCATATTCCGTTACTGACCACATTGTCTAGCAATGTAATATCGGCAGACCTGAACGCCCTACTGCAGGCTCGGTAATCAAGAGCAAAATACTGAGCGGCCCATACGAGCCACCCTTGCGTCGGCGTCTGCGAGCTCGAGTCACTTAAGCGTTCAAGGTCTATTGAAGGACCAATAGGAGGCGCACCAATGGCCGATAGTACGGTCGAATTCACGCCTGCTTGAACCCCAGCTGTCTGCCTTTTCTCCCCTGTGAAGGTAGCGTCTCTGAGCAAGTAAATGCCAGTAAGGAGCCAGATCTTTGGTTTCTTTATCAGATCGCCTAAATTCCTATTTGCTCCAGAGATCCATATCTGCAATGCTTGCACAGCATCGACTTGGCAGAGAACTTGTTGGTGCAGAAATTTTTCCGGACTACATCCTCTTCAGCGTGATGAACATCATGGCACCCTATCAACTTACTCTTTCAAGGCTATTCTACAGCCTTCGTCGGCCGTGAGTGTCCTCTCATGTTTTCGATCCCAATTAATCCCAGTCTGAAACAAGTCTGCCACGTCCATCGAGGGCTTGAAAGTCGTTCCAGAAGAAGACTTGACCTCCCATCCTTTGGTCAATCGAGTTGACCTTGCATGTGTCTCTAGATCATCCTCACTGGAGTCAAATTGAGTTGACAGGTGCATATCCAAGCGAAAGATGATACTCACTTCAGCCTAGGATGGGTGTAGTGTCGTGATATGGTAGGGTTGGCGTAGTCCTTGAGAACGAGATTACCCAGACACAGCTCTTCCGGATCTCTGCCAATCTCGTAAAGGAAAAATGTTGGCTTCTCTCGTGGCGCCATGTCTTTGCGAGATACCTTTTCCGACAAGAAGCGTGTTCAAAAGCAAGCACTGATTCAGAGCAGGTGATGGAGTTGATATTTTGGAACGAGCAGTGAGGGAGTAAGGATGAGTATTAAGCGACTAGTTCTACTGAGGGAGCACTATGGTGTATGGGACAGTTTTGGGGCTGTACCCTGATTGACTGCTTTAGGTG
This sequence comes from Cladonia macilenta KoLRI003786, assembly GCA_000444155.1. Taxonomy (NCBI): domain Eukaryota; kingdom Fungi; phylum Ascomycota; class Lecanoromycetes; order Lecanorales; family Cladoniaceae; genus Cladonia; species Cladonia macilenta. The sequence goes on from KE598564.1 coordinate 108,670, forward strand.
GGGCAGTGCTTTGGCGCTGTGGCTTGCAGACTGAGGCTTAGTAAGAAGCCTTAGGTGCCTTCCCCTAGTCCAGCTTCACGGAGCACATACAACAACGCTGAATATGAACGCGCCCACATCCGAAAAGGCGAGACATCAAGAATTCATCTGAAAAGAAATCATATGGCAGAGGCCCCCTGCGTCCAGCACCCATTGACACTATAGAGAGAACTGTCTCCCAAGACCCCAATACCGATGAACGCGCAATTCCAGCTCGGCTTCGAGCTGACCAATATCCTCAACCCAGCTACCCAAGCTGTTTCTGCCATTAGCTCCATTGCAATTGTCGATGCGGTGCGCAAGGCTGGCTCTGATGTGCTCACGGAAGTCAAGCTTGCCTCTTTTCTGGGCAAAAATCGTATCGATTCAATCCTCGAAGCCCACTTTAGGCAAGCGGTCGCAAAAACAGAGCGTAATCTCATTTCCAGGTATATTGAAATTGTCTTAGAGTCTGGCGCCGGCCCAACAGTCCAAAATGCACTGAAGGATACAGCCCTGTTTTCAATGGTCGTTCAAATGTCGCTTCTGTGTTTTGTACACGAACACCAGCAGTTTGCGAATGCCATGGTCGAAGCGATTGCACGGATTGTCAGGGATTTCAAAGGCAATCCTCAAGCAATACCGGACTATCCTTCGTTGGTAGGCACAATGAGGGTCATCCAGCGCGAGACTGTGGCTTTCCAGTGGTCTGCATTATTCGATTCTGTTGAGAGGGCCATTCAAGAAAAATTACTCAGAGCAGACCCACATACGAAACCTCGCGCAAAGAAAAGAATAACCAAATAATTCGGCCCTTTTCGATCTTGAGCGAGCAAGTGTCAAGAATCGCGCACTCCCTTTTCCAATTCTACAAGCGCTGCTTCTAGCCTTAGAGTCTCTGCAACGCTTTCCCCAGGAGAGACACATTTTCATCGAAACTGGAAGAGGAATCATTACTCTCGTGGTGTGGTGCTTTCATGTTCTCGGCCTGAGCGTCAAGGTGTGCTTTGAGGGCCGTGAAATTACCTTCGGCGACGGGCCTTTCCATGTGCTGATCAAGGAACCCCAGAATATGAGATCGAGCGTCTCACTTATCATTCCACTTTCTTCAGATGAACCCCTTTTCACCCTGAGCAGTGATGAACGAGACACTATATTTGGGCCCGAGCTACGAGCCAAAGTCCTGGGTTTCGGTCAGGTTGCTTTGAAAGAGATGGACGTCGTGCCCCGCGATATGATCCAGACATGCCATGCAGTGATTGGTGGAGCACTTGCTTCATTGAACCGAGGTTGTTCATGTCAAAGATCGTCTTGGTTCAAAACAAAGTTACCAGAGATCCACGAAGCTCACTGTAAACGCACTCCAAGGAGGTTTCCAGGCAAATCCCAAATCCTTGCGGCCGCTCGAATGCTATTTCAACTACACGAAGTCGATGAAGCGATCTTGAAAGTGGGTTGCATCCGGGCTCAGTCTAGAATACAGGAAGCCTGTGCTCAGCTTGTACCATTGCTCCTGTCCTTATCAAGGGTTCAACACCAGGATCTGCAGCAATGTGCTGATGTGCCATTTTCCATCAAAGTTTTCAAGTCAAGGCTCAAGACAAGCAATCCAGATTTATCTGACATAGATTTCCCCAATATTACCGAGTCCTTTGAGATCCTCGCGCATTATCTCCTAGGCCGAAGATACTCAGCTAGTTTTATTGAGCAAGCTTTATTCGTAAGCGAATGCGGTTGGAGCATTTTCTTCGACGCCATAGATGCAACTGACCCGTCTGATGTATCAATATGCAATCTACGAATGTTAGTGGGTGTTCCATCAGTGGAAGACGCTTCAAAAAACCGAGTAGTCAAGAATAGAGTTCTGGATGGCCCCACGGACCTCATCTTATCACCACATACAGGAGCTGAGGTCTTGGAAGCAGACTGGATTCCGTATACTAATGCCGTGACTATCTTACCTGGTATAAGCACAGCGAAAAGAGGGGATTCATTGATTGGGTTCCGTGATGATGACGCTTTCCTTGCTACACAATCATTTACATGGAATATCAAAGGGACAGAGGCGAAGGCTTATATCCTAGGCTTTCGAAGGATGTTAGAACTGTGCAAGGACTTTACATGGCTGCCACCTTGTGCGTGTGATGACAAAACCACCGATCTTTCGTCTCTCGAAACTGGTCAAGTCTTCGCTATCAAAGGCTCTAATGTTGATCAAATTCCGCTGGAGGCTTTGAAGGATCATGAGATCACGAACTCAGAATACGTAATTTGTTACTTCCCCAAGAATGGAGAAGACATAGAAAGTGATAAGGCTACGTGGATATTCCACGTCAGAAAAAACCCTGCAGCTCGTTGGTTACAGATGGATGAGATGGTCCAGAAAGGATGTTTCTTGGAGGGACCGGACCCACAATTGTATATCAGAGACAGAGAGACCTGCATGCTGTGTGCATACAATTATGCATGCAACTACTCCTTCGAACCTGGGGACCAACACCTAAACAGCCTTCTTCTCTTGTGAGGTTTTGGGGACTGGAAATGTAAGCGCTGGGAAACTCGCCATTCAGCACGCACATAGAGTTTGCTCTCCAGAGAAATGATCGTTGGTAATTGTGGTATGGTGGAGAGGAGTTGCTCACAAAGTATGTTTATACATGGGTAGAGAAATCACAGCATGGAAGGAGACAGGCAATCAGGCTCGCACTGTGCTGTACCCTACCTAGCCCGAGCAGCCAGAACGTTCGTTTCTTTCCTCTGCCGCCTCATCCCTTGGTCTGAAATGGGTTTGCTCTATTTCAAGACTGAATACGGCAGCCATGACATATTTATGCAATGTATACACTTGAAAGTTATGATCGAGGGTCTCCCTCTCCATTCGGGATAAGGAGTACGACCGCTTCAGATGGCGCATCAAGGAAGTGAGGCGGCGCAGTAAGTGAGCACTGGGGGAGTATTGATGGAGCAACAGTGATTATGGGGGAGTATAAGGGAGCAGAACACAAAATAGGCCGCAGCAATGCAGCGGTAGTGGCTTTAAGGGATAACTGTATGTTTCCTTGGATAACAAATCACCGATTTTGACCAGAATAGGAACCAGAAGTACTACTTTCATAAACAGCAGCGAAGCAGCAACAAGGAATCAGGAAAGGCGTAGCATCAAGAAGTCTCAAATGGCAGCCTTGCGGCCGGTCAAAGTTACCTCTTCGAGCTTAGGATTGATGAATTTGATCCACAGCTTCTTCAAGGATTGTCATCGGCGTGCAAGAAAGCTGTCAGTAGACGAGAATCACAATCTCTTTCTTATTTTGTTAAACTAATTGGGGAACCGTGGTGCTTTATGCGCGCCGGATTAACAGTCGGGAAGTCTTGAAGCGTCGACTATTACGTCGATGTCAATCAACCTTGCAGCCATATTACGATTCCTAGTAAAGACATATGTTGCTAGTTGATCGGGCGAATTACATTTATTTAGAATTTAGAGTAGTCGGACTTATGTACCTAGATGGACTGATCCCATGCCTTTTAACGGGTCAATTAGCTTTGAATAGTAATTGCTAATTAGCATGTACTGCTTCCATCTGGGTAGAATGCTCGATACTACTACTTTGAATAACGCTGTCGTCCAATAKCGTCATTATCACTCACCGCCCTATTTTGTTACAATCGTCCACCACTATATTGAAGAAGATGGCAAGGCTATTGGTAAATGGTGAGGGTGATGAACGTTAATGGTAGGGTGGTGATAGATTGGTGGTAGGGCAATATTGTTAGAAGCACTAATATGTACCCAAGCAAAATTTTAGTCTATTAGACAGAACTAGCTGATTCATAAATAGATGGGGTGAACATTACGATTCTTGTCCTCCAAATAGACCAGACGTCACGAGTGGCGTTCAAGCATTTCTGTCTAGAATTAGAGAACGAGGATCCGTATACGAATCTGTTAGTTCCCAAGGATTTGGTTCACGAGTTTATCATGCAGATACTTTAGAAAAGCAGATCACCGGACATCTAACTACATGTTGAAGTAGTAGAAAGGCCAGCGGGTGGAATCGACCGGAAAGGCGTTCTTAGGTAATGATGTGTCGTCGAAACTGCACGATGCTTTGATTGTCCCCTTGCACGTACATGCCTATATCAGGCTCCCGCCTATTGTCCTCTATGCGTTCCCAATACTATCGCAGTACCCCGCCGAATGCACCCTCCTGCACCCTCCATCCCGCTTGATGCACCCTCCTGCTCCTTCAATATCACCTTGCTGCGCATTCCTGCTCCCTCTTTACTTCATCCAAAGCGACCCTACTTCCTATCTGAATCGAAAGAGGCGGTTCTTAATCCTAAAATGGGGGTTTACATCATCCCTATGTTGAATAATTCGGAGATTCCAGCTCCGATCAAAATCCGTATCCCAATCACGCGTCTGCCTGATGTCCCTAATCTCATCTATCAAAGGAGTGTTTCAGACATCTCGAAATGTAATTCGGGAGGGCACTAGTGAGTTCACAGGTCAATAATGACAAATTTGCTTGTCTTTAGTGTTCTGCTTTCACATGAGTTGTAGTGTTGGACTGCAAGATGGATGGTAGTGTGGCTCTATTGCCTCGTTTTGTTTGGTTATCATGCTAGTGTGTCTGCTCGCTGCTTCCAGCTGTGGGTGAAGCATACGAATCCAGCTTTCGTTGAGAACTATTTGTGAATCCAACGATAGTATTAGAGCGTCTGGCTCAGGGGCGTCCTGCTGTGGAACATAGAATATTGAAATGGGCTCATTTGGCAACCATTTCTAGATACCACATTCCATTTCGGGCTCCTCAAGTGCATCGACAAAGACTTCTCCGGAATCATTATCATGGCTCTCCGTATCATGAATTCCCGGCTTTCTGGGTTCTAAAGATTGTCCCAAGGAGGCGAGGTGGTTTAATTCCGATTGACTCTGTATAGCTTCACACGTGTTGGGCTCCCTGCCCACGATGGTGATGAGCTCTTCGAACTTGTCGATCAAATCATCAGTCACATCTAGCCGCTCGTGCAGTCGTGTTGCAAAGTCGCCAATGATACAGATCCGATCAGATCTCGAGATCAGATGGTCCCAAGTGGTCAAAATGGTGATAGTCTCCATGTCTGCGTGCAATGCTGCGATTTGTAGCAGGTTTGGTCCCTGATGGCGAGGACATCTGTCGAAATCGCGCCATCGATGCAACAGTAGCTTGAGGACATTATGGCTGTTGTAGGTTATTGCAGTGGTTAGAATGGTTTGGCCGCACGTTGACGTGGCGTTGATATCAGCGCCATAGTCTAGCAAAAGCCTGGCAAAGTCCACTTTATCAAGTCGGGCAACGTTGTAAAGGGGAGTCCAGCCTTCCGTGGTGCTTGCGTCTACGTCGGCCCCTGAATCAAGAAGTTGCTTAAGTGATGAAAGCTTAGAGGCGTAACGGGTCGTGTGGATGAGGGCATCTATTAGCTTCTTGCCTGCAGGTACGACCGGGGTGAACTCTGCATTGGCTTCCAGTAGTAGACGAACGCAACCGTTACGATCATTTTCCGCAGCATGTGTCAACACGCCATCACCGTAATTGTCGAAGGTATTGGGATCTGCGCCGGCATCCAAAAGCAAAGACATGGCACGTTCGTCTCCCCGCGATGCTGCCCATGTGAGTGGCGTCCTACCCCGCGCATCAATGGCATTTATACTTTCTGGGTACATGCTAACAACCTCTTCAAGGCTTTCCATCGATAGGCCAAGAATAACTCTGTGAAGTTGAGTGTAGCCTTCTTCGTCAATGAAGTTACTCCCTTGAATGATGCAAGAAAGGACCTCCATATCTTCCTGCGATAACCTACCTTGGAGCATATAGTCAAATATTTGAGATATTGGAGTAGCACTAAAATGCGAGTTTGGTCTGTGAATGATTAATTTGACTATGTAGTATTGCCGGATATAGCGGACAGGGCTAACCTGTGATAAAAATCTGCGCCTTCACGAACGAGGAATCTGCAAGTGTTGAATTGCATCGCATAGCTGGCCCACTATGTGTCTTTAGTACCCTGGACTCGCCACAAAGCGAGGCATACTAACACTCAAAAGTGAATAGCCACGAGTGCTATCAACATCCACAGGTGACGCTAGTCCACGGGAGAAGAGGGTTTGTAGGCCTTCAATGTTTCCAGTCAATGCATATTTGATGCTGAGTGCCGTATCTGGTACTCTTCGAAGCGTGCTTAAAGAGACTTGTGGTCCGATATTTGCTTGGTAGGCGACTTGTAGAGAAAAAATTTGAGACCAAAAATAGCCAAGAGGGAACCAGTACTCGAGGCTGATCCAAGGGTTCTGAGACTTCCTGCACTTTTCAGAATCACATTTGGCGGTTATGAATGGCAGGCCGGCGTAACCAACAGATAACTGCCCCAGTACGCGGTCAACAATGGCCGGTGTCGAAGCTTTCCTTGTGACATGGCAAATACAATTACACCCAACTGAGCAACAGGAGATCTGGCTCCTGAGTCTGATACTTACTCCTTCTGAACGGGGTTTCTTGATATCCTCGGTTGCAGGCAATCTTTGCGAACATTGATGAATCCGCTTTCGACACGTTGGACGCGCTTCTTGGGTCACTATCATCGATCTTGATGGGGATAGCTGAGCTTCATTAGGTGATGCCTTGAGCACTCCTTCAACCTTTGTGATCCGCTCATCTACTTGGTGGTAAAGTTCATTGATATGATCTACAGCACCGTCTCGATGCGATGCAAGGTCACTCAATATTTCCTTTCTGAATAGAGCACGTTCTTGTGCCCTCCGCGAATCGCCCTGGGCCGTGATGGTAGAGATTTGCTCGATATCCAAGCGAATGCGGAGCATATCATGTCTACTTCCAGGTCAGTCTAGGCCTACCGCAACTGGTGCCCAGAATTAAAGGCATAATTGACATGAAAGAAAGGTTGCTCGTACGAATTAGAAGCCGCAAGCAAGATCGCAAGTGTGCATTTCGCCCTCTTTATATCATCCTGTAATATTTCTAGTTTCGGTTGTTCTTTCCGCCAAGCACGTGCCTGACTGAGAAAGAACTTGGAACGATCGCAAAGCCCAGTGAACCCTTTCAGAATGTCTTGCAGTTGGCTCAAAGCAACCCTTGCTTGACTCAACAATTCCAGTGTCACCCGCTGTTCTTCTACTTTGACGAGTGATGTCCGTTTGCTGAAAACAGCGGCGAGCTGGGCAAGTACAATTTCGGTGTCAACGACCTCGTTGTTCAATGCGTGCAAGCGGCCAGGTAGTGTTCTGCAGAGGGAACGAAGCTCTGAAATAGTACGACATGTGGACGTCGCGAGAGCTGCCACGGTGATCGCGCTTGCTGCGATGGAAAGAGGATCCATCTTCGTATTGGGCTGGCGTTGGGAATCAGTCCGCGATCTCAGGCCAGGAAGTAATTATCGCCATAGCTGGCGAGGCGATTGGACACATGATCTCATGCATTGAGTCATGTTAAGGTACTGATACCCCAGCTCCAAATATTGAACGGAGGCAATGAGAGGGAGACGGCGTCTTCGATAAAGGTCAGCTAGGATTGACTACGAAAATGTGGACTTTCTATCACGGCCTTGCGGCAATTGAGGTCATCGTATAGTTTGTTGTCGTGAAGATGGAAGAAGAGGTATCGACCATAGGGGCAGTGCGGGGTTTAGATTCGCCAAGAACTTTCAGGCAACTGCCAATGCGATACCGGAGCATTATACGGCGACAACACAGCCTTGCTAGACTGCTGTTTGGTGTGGCATTACCTTGCAGCTAATTGGAGGTTTGCAGCCACCGGGCGCAGCGACGGGAAGAGATGACGTCCTTCGCGAACTAGACCGGGACTAAAGCCTCTCGGTGTGTTCCAAATGCATCTGCTTTGTCCACAAAGAGACTATTCTGCATAACCATTCTTGGGAGTTCGTGTTCAGCTGGGTAGGACGGTAGGTAGATAAGGTGAGGAAAAATAAGGCAGGTGCGATACATTCATCAGCCGAATCTTCAGCCCTACCTGAAACCCCTAGAAATACTCCTCAATGTTAATGTCAACGGCTGCAGCAGGAAAAAGATATCCATGCCGAAACGCATGACCTACTACTCCGTATAGTATCGATATATGCAGGTCTGGACGGGAGGGGTGGTGGCCCCTAATAACAGCGTTGCCGCCGCGACAGTTCCATTCGGCCCTAACCCCCGCACTAATCAAATAGGTGCCAATGAGCTCCCAGCACTTCTATTCTCAAGTAGAGAGCGACAAGATAAGTCTTGACCCCGTGGCATACCATGCAGAGCGCCGTCTATAGTGCTATGCCACAGAGCTTGCCTTTACAGCATCGGTTGAAAGGCCACTTAGGGGTGGCTCTAAGGTAGGGGCTACCCCTGCTGTTAGCGGCCGGGCTCTAGGGGCTCGAGGTTAGCTTATAGGGCTAGAAGCATAGCGCTGTGGGGCATCCTATATTAGCGCAGGTCAAGACTTATTTTGTCATTTTCCGTACCTTTCGACAGTTCACCAGCAATACCCGTTCATGATACCTGGCTAGCGAGGTAGGTTCCTAATGGGACTTAGAGCATTGTCCCCCTAGCCCAGAAATTCCGTTAAACCTGTGGATGGCCTTCTTCACGTCTGCTCTCGAGAATCTTGCGACCTGGGTTATACATTCTATATATGCAGTAGTGCTCTGGGAGGTCTGGCGGAGAATAGTCTGGGCACAAATCGTAGGCAATCGTGGCGACAACAATGTAACATTGCGCCTTGTTTGCTGTGAAAGCTGCAAACAGATCTGTGCGCTTACTGGACTGCAGACAGAACCTCTACGGAACGCTTCAGACGACTCAGGATACAATTCAGACGACAGCAACGGGTACTTTCAGCCGCGTATTATTCCTCAACAAGCGCTTCAAGGCCGACTAGATGACTTTGTTGGTGCCTCCAACTACGCACTTCAGAGCGCATACCCGAGACCACAGGCCTCAGGCTCCCCCGCTACTCTAAAGTATCAGTCCTGCTAATTCAATGGAAGGAGGACGATCTTGGTGTCTCGACAGAGCTTGACAAGCTCTACAACGTGTTCAGTGCTGATTACGGATACAAATGTGAAGATATCTTTGAAATTCCCGAGGATGGCTCGCAAGTGGCCTTATTCACTCGCCTCCAATCGCTCATTGAACAAGCCTCGCGGGACCACTTACTCATCATATACTACGGAGGTCACTCAGACGATAGTAGTCCGCAGCAATCTATTTGGAGAAGGTAAGCTGGTCAACTAGGATAGCAATGGAGCTGACTTGACTCGTAAAGCCACAACAACCGGAACGCAAGCAGCGTCAATTGGAGTCTGAACCAGGCATTCCTACTCCAGTGCCCGTCGGATGTCTTGATGATTCTCGATACTTGCTACGCTGGTAAGGGCGGTTCAAACACTGCAGGCCCGACAAAAGGCGCAAATGAGGTGATTGCTGCGACAAACGAGGTCATTGAGGCTCCTGGCGTCAGTCGATTGTCTTTCACACGCGTACTCGTGCGAGTATTGAAGAACTTTGCGGAAAAACACCGAATCGAGAATTTGCAGCTCTCTGCGGTCTGGCTCTGTACTCACATGCGAAATTACTACTACGATCAAGAGCTGAAGAAACCACCATACTATGTCAGCCTTGTCAACTACAGGTTCGAAAGTTGCAGGATTGTCCCCCGACCACATTCGCAGAATCGTTTTCTTGGTGAAATTTTACCTCTAATGAGTCCAGATCTAGGGCCGTTCCGGGTTATGGTTGCCATCTATCTAAAGGAAACACCCTCCGGAGATCTGGTTTCTTGGCTGCAAGGCCAGGGCGCCCCTGCAGGGTATATCGATGGCGTCGAACTCGTCAAAATACAGGTCGCTCATCTCGCGAACTCGTCGATGCTGCTTGTAACGCTGCCCTCTGCTGTTTGGTTACTTTTGCCCCCAGAGATTCCTTGCACATTCGTAGGCATGATCCGTTCCGGCAACCTTCTCCATCAGGAGAAAAGGTCAGCTACGGCGAATACTGGGACTATGAAGTCATCGTCCGGCAGCATTGAGCAAACACTAGTCCTGGACCCTCCTCCTACCTATGAGGAACAAGCAGTCATCATGTCAAGATTTGAACTAGATCTTCAACTGCGTCGTCAAAGTAAATATTGGATAGACCGGGTGGCCGGGAATGTGCGATACCGGCTGTCTCCTGAGCGATACGACTACCGTCATCTGGCTCCCGAAGAGTTCCGCCTTATTAAGCTTCTCCCAGGGCGAGAAACTGACCGCCTCATCGGCAGACTGATCACGGTTGAGGCGACGAGTGCACCACAGTACGTTGCGTTATCCTATGTTCGGGGTCCTCCGTATGAGGAAGGGCAGGATCCGCAATTGATTCTCCTGGACGGAATTACGATTGTGCTCAGGCCGAACCTTTATTCGGCGATGCGGGCTCTGCGAAGACTTGATCAGAATATCCACATATGGGTCGATATGCTATGTATCAACCCGCGAGATGTGAAAGAAAAGGACGTACAGATACCTCTCATGGCTAAGATCTACCGCCTCTCCGATAGTGTCGCTGTATGGCTAGGAGAAACAACATCCTACGGCAAAGTCGCGTTCTCCTTTGCAAATTGGATTACTAAACATCCTGATCTTGTGCTACATGTTGCAGAACAACAATTAAAGGTGCTAATCACGGCATTCTTTGATATGATACGGAATCCATGGTTCCAAAATAAACGGGTCGTTGCAGACGTCGTTCTGGCCGAAAGGGTAAATCTTCATTACGGCAAGGATGCGTTGTCATGGAGAATTATGGCTGGAGCTGTATACGTTGTACGAGCCAGGGCTCTCGATCTTTTTCAGCTATTCCTGCATGAGAACAACAATGCAGACAATTTCCTTGACTTCCTGGCCGACTTCAGGTACCAAGGAGTGAACGCATTCGTTGACCTTCGCGATGATATACAGCACGAACTATCGAACCCGCTACAAATACCACGTATTCGGCTGGATGAGCTCGTCACCAGGACTGCTCTGCTTCATATAGGTATGATTCACGATGCTGTGTGCACGATGCTAGTTCTCGCGCCCGAAATAAGGCCAGTGAGCAGTGAAGTAAGAAGAGAACGTAGTGGATTAGTGATATCTCGGCAAGAGGACCTTCTTGGCCCCTCAGCTAAAACTAGTTTGCTCAAGCCGCCAGCCTCATCAGCGAGAGTCTGAAAGGAAATCACACAACTCTCGTCTCGTACGCCACCACTCTCAGGCCTTTCTGTTTCCCAAAGTGACCTACTATCTGCCTCTTTTGGTTTCCGAAGTGACCTACCGCCAGTAGATTTTATGTTATCTGTGCACGAGGTCTGCTCGAATTTTGTTGAATACGCAATAGGATCTACCCGTCAATTGGATATTATCTGTCGCCCGTGGGCTCCTGAAGTGTCGGATCTACCATCTTGGGTACGTCCTCGCAGCGAGCATGCATTCAGGGTGCTAGACGATAATCGATATTGTCGTGCGAATGCGGATAGCCTGGCTGTCTTGAATTCAATGTCTCAGACCCTGTACAGCGCCTGCGGGAAGGGTGTCCTTCTTGACGAGTCTAAAGCGTATAGAGTTGTTCGTAGCAGGGATTCGCCGTCACTAGATACCAAAGGTTTTGAGCTAGGTATCGTCGATTTGATTGCACCGCCCGCTATGAATGGTGTATTACCCAAAGAATGGCGCAAGATGGTTGGACGCGGCAATAAGGTTCTCACATCAGAGGATTGGTTCTGGCGGACTCTTGTAGCAGACCGGGGCCCCACGGGTATGGCTTGTCCGGCATGGTATAAGCTCGCAAGTGAGCACGTTCTACAAGATAATGATGGACTCAACCTTGACACCAGGCGGCTGATGTTCGAGACTTCCCCTGGAATTGTCTTTGACTTTTTGAGGAGGGTTCAGTCTGTCATCTGGGGAAGGAGACTTGTTATCCTCAATCAAGGATATGCAGTACTGGGCCCAAAATCGTGCGAGCCAGGTGATTTGGTGTGCATTCTTTATGGATGCTCGGTCCCAGTGCTCCTCAGGCGTCGCTCCGATAACGACAATGGGGAATATACGTTCCTCGGAGAGTGTTACGTCCATGGCATGATGGATGGGGAGGCGATAATTTTTAGGGACCAGCGAGACATGCCCACAAAGCATTTTCAGCTGATCTAACATGGCTCCGATGACTTTAGCAGACTTCAATAATTCCATGAGTAAGAATGTATGAGCGACGACTTACGAATGGATTCCGAGATAATCTTACGATGAGCAATGTATGGGCGATGACGGCAGCGCAGCTAGCATAGCAGTTTGGAATCTGCACATTTCTCATTCCTTATTTTCATGCCTCTTGCATCGTGCTTTTCGACACTACTACAGCAGGTTTCACTCCTGTAATAGTACTGCTAGGTGTATATTCTGCGGATCGCTATGCTGTTAAACATTTGGGTATGGGTGATCGACATGTCTTGAACCAGAGATCTGGCGCTGAACGAAGATTTCAATGACTGCCGCGAGCGCATAGCAAGAACTATCCTGCCAGTATGATGCACTACTATGACGACAAACTATAGCAGTGGTCGGCACTGGCCCTCATAATTCTCAATAATGATTGGGCTTGAGATGCTTCAGAACTAGCGGAGCAGGTGGAGCAAGTTCGCAAGGCCAAACCGTGAAAGCAACATCCTGAGGCTATGACCTCGACGGAGTCGCTGGCATGAGTTACTGAGCGAGACATAGAGGAACCGCAAATGCTGATAAGAGCTTGTTGGTCAGGATATCGACTCTCAAGGCTCTGGCAACTGAATTATTCATAAGGCAGTTGATCAACATGTGAGGAGATATATCCATGAGGTTACGCTCCCAAACGGTGAATAGACAACCCAATGTTACTCAAAATGTCAACTTCTTTCCTCCGGTGCAGACATCACAAATTCTCAATGGCTTTCGAACTCAACCACCGCGAGTACTCCTGTGGGGTTAATATAGAGACTAACCTCACTCCTACATCTTCTCAAACATGATCATGGATCACGCTGACTTCGCCGTACGCACACATGCATAACCTTGGACACTACGACTCCCCCCGAAATGCGAACAGTATGGGGTCATTTAACAGGAAATTTCAGGCTTGTGCAGGCACGTCTTGTCCCCGTTCTACTCTGCTGGGGCCTCTGGGATAGCTCGGGAGACCAGAAACTCCAATTATTTTGTCATGGCGAAACAGTCAGTATGTTTTCGATCGGCACCCAGACTTCAAAGCTTTCCCCCAAGTACTTTTGCATGCCCTTTAAGATCAACAAAACAGCTTGAAACATCATACGAATCGCTATTGACAATGTTTAAATCAAGGGGAAATTTGTAGCAGTGGTCATCTTTCAGGTTGCACTCCAAATCATATCTGGTTAAAGATGGACACAGCGACAGAATTCGAACCTACATACGAATCTCGTCAAATGCACCTCCCACCAAAACAAGCAACTCTACATGGGCCACGGAAGGACAACTGCATGGATCAGATGACTGTAATAATCATTGACCAGTCTGATACTTATGTCGAGGTAGGTTGTGGTCACCAGGGAAAAGGGACTGAGGACCTTCGTGAGCGTTACTCAAAGGGTCTTAACTCTTTTAGAGGGTCATCCAGTCACTGAATCTTCATTTGGGGGAATGATATGGCTGGGCCATAGTGGGGTGCGTGCTGATTACTCTCTTACTGCTTGCTACATTGGACCTCAATCACGAAAAGAGTGAACGGTCGTACAATGTACCAACTCGGGGAGGGGCGGCAACCTCTAGCTACTATAGGCCTTGAAAGTGTGGTGACTTGAGTCAATCTTCTGCTACTGTAAATCAAAATGTGCGCAGTTCTGGCTTTGACTTCTGTGGGCGATTTGCAAAGCCATTTCAAGAATATGTTTGCTCGTTAACGTGACGTGTGATATGTGTACGTGCTTGACAAGTCATTTAAATCAAATATGAACGAGTGATAGTCTTAGACCCTTGGTCCCGGAACTCCTTCAAACAAGCAGTCATGTCGATCATAACAAGGTGATGTCTCCGCTTTCAAGAGAGCTTCATGAAGGTACAAGATTGGGGGTCAGCCCAGTACCATTTCCTCTGCCAGTGTTGTTCTCTTCGTTGGTAGTTATCGTAGGATAGATTTTAACATCAGGCGCGTAGATAGGAAGTTGGGTATCGTCTTCGGGAATGGTGACCTCGTTGGAGACAACAAACACAAGGAGACCATCAACACGGCTTCTATCCTGGAGTACAGTGCCATCAGACTAGAAAGTTATTAGAATTCTCTCCTCTCAAGGTGGAGCGTGAGGGGATTTCCTACCTTTGCAACTCTCCAGTGAAGGTATTCTTTCAAGTAAGGAACGACACTTCTCTCGCTCAGGTCATCGATAAGTCCTGCCAGATAACGCTCAACGAGGGCAAGAGTCAGAGGGATTTGACTAGTGACTTCCGTATGATCTCTCTGATCCACCTGACATTTGCCACAGCCGGTAGTGCTTGGTTGACCCAGAGGAGCAAATGTTCCTACATGGTTTGGAGATGCGGGCCACAAGGCAACATTGGTCTCGTCAGTATTACCCAGGAAGATGTGAACAGAGTACTCTCCATCCAAGGTATGCTTTTCTGCTTTGATGTTAGTGATCCACTCGAGGTACTTATTCTCAGGAGCAAGATCTCTGAGGAGCGGCTTTCCGGGTTTCAAAGAAGTTTCGAGTAGACTGTCGATATCAGGCAAGTGCTCGACAAGAGATTCCAACTGTTCTACCGTAGCTGGAACTTTCTTTACTGCAATCTCCTTCAGAACCTGTGCTTGCAGCAGTAGATCTTCTCCTGCGTTCCTCTTCTTATTCTTGCTCTGCCGAATGTATTCTGGTAATGGTGCGTATATTCTCCCAATAATTTCCTTGAGAGCTGTTTTGTCCGCTGGTGTCGTCGGATATTTCAAACCTGCGGTCTCAGGATAGGTATAGCCAAATGGCTCGGTCCTTTTGACCATCGTCGAATCGTACCAAGAATCTTCCGTGCGTCTGAATGGATAAAGAGGTGTGTCTATTTTCTCGTAGTCGCCTTTTTTGATTGCAAAACTTCCCCATCCAGTCTGTTTTGGCACAATGAATGTATTAGGGTCATGGTCGTTCTCGTGAAGAGCTTGCCAGATAGCAAAGAGCCGATCAATATTGCTGCAACGGAGTCAGTATTATCTAGCTGCCTAGCAGGCAACTTACGTATGATCTGAAACTAATTAGCGAGTTCCCCACTCAACTGAGGTTACTTACGTAGCCAGAAGATCGGATCGAAAGCAGAAATAGGGACCGAAGACATGTGACCTCCCCCACCAACCAAATTATGAACGGCGTTGTGAATATCTTCCAAGCTCCCCCAATTCGCTGCATCAGCGATCTCTTTACCATCTTCGCCTTTCCTGAACTTGTTATTGCTCATAGCTACATAGGTATTGTATTTTTGAAGTATCCAGGCAGTACGTTCTGTCAGATTGCGTTCCGGTTCAAGCTTTGGGAATTGTTTTCTTTCCGTTGAAGGCCGATCATACATTCGCTTCATCTCTGTCAAGATGTTCTTTTCGGGCACTTGAGGGCCTGGATAGCGAACAGTGGTCTCGTGTCCGTCCTTTTTCAATTTTAGCAACTTAACAGTGTGCGGCTCACAGCTAAAAATTATACACTCAACATTTTACACTGCCTAAATCAGAAACACTCTCCAAGAGAGGGCCATGTTCTAGAGCAGATATCATAGAGCCTTAACTGAATCTTTGTAGCCATGAATAAGATAGAAATTGGAGCACCTACTGTGATGTCTGATGGAGTTCCGTCAGGGAATGGGAAGGCATACAATGGATTGTAGTCGTTCACCAAACCTGGTATCGACTCTGATGATAGTGGTTCTCTCGCAGGATCTTTGGGATCGAGGGCTTGTTGGGGCACTATCTGGGTATTCTTTCTTGCCCAATCCCAGTAAGGTATCCGAAATCTTTCTGCGAGATCCATGTATTTCTGCTTTTCAGCATGATTGGGATCAATCCCGCGAGCAATTTCGTTCACATGGCTATGCAGCGCGGACTAAAACCAGTCAGAGACCATGTTGACTATGGAAGACTTACTAACCTCGAATAGCGCTAGGTAGGGGCGATGCCAAGTGAGGAATAGGATCGAGCTGTGAGTACAAAATCCTCCAAACCAATCTTGTTTGGTGCGTCGTTTGGCTATAGGTTCCTTGCTGGATGGATCGGGCCAATTCTCATATGGGAGTCCATGAATGCCTTTTAAGTCAGTTAGAAACATCGAAGTTGATAATCACTTACCAGCAATCTGGTAGTACGACTGTGGTTCCTCTTTGGAAGCTTGTTGGAACTTTTTGAGACCTTCGAGGTAAAGATACATTTGCTCCTTGGATAGATCACGAACATCTTGACGGACTGGAATCTCCCCTACAAGAGTTCAGCGCGAAATTAGCCATCATCTTGATAAATCATACCCCCTGGTGGGACTGGGAGTCCCTTGATCAAGTTGTCGCTCCAGCTTTTAGACATTATGATGCTTGACTTCTGTTCACGAAGGCTTGGTGAGGGGAATATGTTATCGTTTCGTTCGATGGAAAAGTCAGGGATTCTATTCTAGATATAGTTGAGCTCTCAACGTGCGCCCAGGCCGAACTTGATTCTAGACCGTGATTTATTCCGAATGATATCAACAAGTCGGCTGGCGTTCACTGTGGCTGGCTGAAAGTCGGATGTGATAGGGATCATTGCATACTTGTCATGCGCTGTTGTCACCAAGCAGGAGACGCAAGGCTGCAAAGAATGGATCTTCATCCACCAAGAGTGTTCGGCCTGACCCAAATCGGCATAAATCAATGTGCATCAGCCAGCCACGGGATTGTGACGTTTGGCCAGGCTAAACTTGTTTTGGAAGTTCAGCCAGCCACGGGCATGTAACGTTTGGCTAAGCTTGTTTTGAAAGTTCGGCCAGCCACTTGACTCTATGAGTTGGGCAAGTCGAACGACCTTCGGAACTCCAGCCAACCAAATGGTAGAGTTAAGTGGCCAGGTCATACAAATTCTGGGGGTTCAGCCAGCCAATTCAGTGTGGTGGCAGGTCCGACCGGGCGCCAAGGACAAGCATGCAGAAGGAGCGACGGGAATTTTTTGCCGGTAGCGGGTCCACTGCTGGAGGCCTGGAACCGCACTCGATCATCGAAGCCTAAAGAAGAGTAGTCCTCTGTGCGCGCTGGCATGTTACCTATGCATTAGATGATTCCTCAAGGTCTAGACATGTGCAATATGATCTCGAAAAGAATTTGATTCGGCATCGCAATCGTTAGTATGGTGGGACTTGCAGGGGTCATGATAAGCTAGTGCATCAAAAGCAACGCTGCTATGGTCCGTGTTCTGACAATCATAGGTCAAGATAGAGTAGATAGAGTACCAAAATATAGATGAACACTCTTGACTAGACGTACACTCCCTGTTCAGGAACTGCACCTTCGATGACCCCGCTTCCTAAGGAAGTAGCCCATGAATGGTAGACCAAACTGACCTGTTGGAAAGATGAAAATGACGCAGCATTGCAAGCGAAGTTAGGCGGAAGCCGTGGTCGCCGACTCAAAGATGTCGTTTTGCGCACCTACAATTCACGCGTGTCAGTATCTTTACCGAAGAAAAGACTATCAAAGCAGAGACTAGGCCAGGATAGCGACTCACCAGTACTGAACCCACACTGCTCATTATACATCGGCACATCCCACCAGCCGTTCGGGCCCATACTTGTCACGTTCACATTGTTGCCTTCAAGCTCTAAAGCCACACCCCATAAGCCTTAACCTCTTTCCACACATTCAAGTTTAGTTCTACTTACGGTTGTAAACAATCATCTGCTTAGCACCCTTGACGCACTTTGTTGGGTCTTCACGACAGTACACGGGTGCTTGAGCCGCGGCAATCGGGTTGGTGGATGTCGCATTGGTGATTTTGCATTTCAAGCCTTGCATATACATATTTGGTTGGCCACAGTGGTATGGGACCCAAAGCCAAGCACAGGTGCAGCCGGCTTCGGGACAGGCGGGCATGGCGGCGGGAACGGCGTATGTTGCTAGGCGTTTCCACGGGGTACTGTATCCATGTTAGCAACATCTTCCGCCATCTAGGCAGGGACTTGTCCAAAGTAGCAAGCTCACTGTTCTAATACGCTGAAGACAGCTAGGTTTTCCATGGTAATAGCGGACAGGTCGGACTCGTAACTGATTGCAAATGCCGTTCCTGCCGCATAGCTCTGATTGCTAGTATGCAGGGCACCATCCGGGACACAGCCCCCCAGTGGCGCATTCATATCATCCGGATGTTGCTGTCCATCTGGCCAATCGCTCGCAAATTTGCCATCATATGACAGAGAAGTCTGGGCACGATTATGAGCCAGCTCGACGGTGAAGGTACCACCAGCGGGAATTTCGAGGAAGGAGTTCTCGGGGGGAGGAGCATTGTCGCAGCCGCGCTCATGTTGGAACCACCAGTCGGCTTTGGTAAGGTTGTAGAGGGGACCCACGGGGAGATTGTTGTTGAGATTGGTGGAGGTGGTTGTGTTGCCGAGGGAGCAATACATGCCTTCTGCTGTCCATGCTGCCGTATGGGCGGTTGTGGTGGCTGCGAAGACAGCGGCAATAAGCGTGCTTTTGAGCATTGTTACGCCTTCTTTAGGTGAAGAAATGTGCTTTTGAAAGAGATGCTCGTAAGAATAGAAGTAAATCAATCTTATGTTTTTCAAGGAATGACTACGTGACCACGCACGTTGAAAAGAATGTTATGTCCGGCTTGCGGACAGAGAACTTGCAGAAGGCAGAAACTTACAACAACGGAATAAGGAAAGATTCGCATCGGGTGGGCGCATATTGTTAAATACATATCGCGGGCTGGACTTCACCCCTTGGTGGTGATGCTATTGTATCAAAATCATGCTGAAGGCTTAGTGAGTTTGTTTAGTGAACCTTAGGTACTCCTCAACCGCCCATCTGCCACATGACAAAGTCACTGCTGGCAGAAGATTGTGGGGAACGACACATGGGTACTCCTATGCGGACCAACAGCAAGAGGTTTTCATGGGAATTGTGCAATCTCCCAAGTGATCCTGAAGGCAGCATAGCGGCGTTTTAGATCAGTCATCCGTTCCTTGAAACCATCCCCCGCTCTTGGCGGCGGGCGGCGCGAGTCACTACCCCTTTTCACACCCTTGCGGCATAGCCTTATGCGGCTGCCTCTCCCGAAAGGAGCCCTAATAGACCTAGGGCTAGGCTAAAGGTACCCTAGAGAAACTTGGCTCCAGGGGTCTTTTAAAGCCTTTCCCAGTCACATTTTACGTTCGATCCATGAATGACTACAAATCATAACAGCAACAACCTACAACGTATTCGGAGATAGCCTATACTGATCTTCCTTCCACCAAACGACATCATGCGCCACCACAGTCTCGACGCCATAATCCATCTTCCCCGTCTCCTTAACAAGCTCACCCACCTTCTCCAAACTCCGCTGCGCTGCCTCCTTATCACTGCGAATACAGCAAGTTCGCGCACTATTTCTCTCATCCGATTATGTTGTGATCCATTCCTCACCTGTAAGCCATTTGTGGTCATGAAAAGTATCACCTCCCAGATATACCCACTTGGTTGAGGAGACCCTGCAGAGGAGGTTGATGTGACCGGGAAGATGACCTGGTGCACTGACGACCTAGATGGGGCCGTCGCCGACGAGATCGATTGTGTGCGGTAACGGACCAAGGGCCTCCAGTCAATGACTGCGCCCAGCTTTCCGAGTCACTCTCGACTCCATTGACGTGAGTTACGCCATCGGCACCATCAGCAAAGCCAGAAATGTGTCCATTCGTGTATGTTGTGTGGTTTGCCTCCATGTGACTATTGGCGTGACTAACACCATGAGAAACTGCGGCAGAAGCACAGCATCCACCGTGTGAATCGCAGGTATCTGCTTCCTCTGGCAGAGCTTTGAATTCAATGATTTTCCTGCTTTCATACGGGGTTGGGTCAGAAACACTGTGGTTTCCAGTCCCTGGCAACCCATCGCTAAGAACCTTGTTCGCGCCAGGGCCAAGTAAGAAGGTTGTATTCGGAAAGTCTTCTGGTTCACCATGATGGTCCCAGTGCACATGGCTTATGGCGATAGCATTGATATCCTCGGCGTTTAACCCTGCGTTCATAAGATCKTCTAGAGCGCTCGGGCGATGGCGGATAGGTCAACGGCTCTTGATGTGCTTCTGAAGGACTGGTACATAGCGAGTAGGCTCTGCGCGTACTCCAAGATCAAAGAGCATACGAAATGTCTTGCCTTTTCAATCGGACCGGGGAGAAGAAAATTACCATGAATACTGTGCTTCAAGCTTTGATGAAGGCCTATGAGACTCAGGGCGTCTTCTAAATTCGCAACTCCTCAACCACGTCATCAATGTGAAAGTGGCTTCAACTGCTGTAATATCCTGGCTTTTCGATTTGAAGAAGTAACAAGCTTCGGCTGCAATCTCTCATGCTTGGAATGATGGTCATCCGCTACGAACATACTGCCATGCACCCAATGCAGGGCCCGGAAAGGGCTGGGCTGGTGGGGACGCATGCATGCGCGCAGTACATATCGTGCTACAGGTTAGGAACGATCAATCAGGTCTCGGGACCGCATTGACCGCACCACGCTGGAGCTTCTACGATGTGCTGTACAAGGGCGCATCCTTCGGGTTCCCAAAGCCTTTCTCCAGCTGGTGCATCGAGAACATTCTGTTCAAAGTCAATTGTGCAGAAGGTCACGCCCTAACCGCAGTCGAGGCAGCTCAGCAAGTCCCAAAGGAATTGACCAAGAGAAGCAAAACTGTCGACGATATATAGGAAGTAGTGATACGAACGCAGGAAGCAGCCATGGACATCATGAACAAGCAAGGTCCACTCCACAACGCGGCTGACCGCGATCACTGCATGCAATACATAGTAGCTGTGGTACTCCTCAAGGGTGCCATGGTTGATACTGTGAACTACCAAAACGACTCGCTCTATGCCCAATCGAAGCAGGTATCTGATCCAAGAGCCAGAATCAAACTCTATGAAGATCCAGAAATCACAAGGAACTACCACGGCTTAGCAATTTGCACCGCTACCAATGCCATTAGAGTCAGTCTAAATGATGATACGGTATTGGATGAGGTTATCACCGAATTCCCACTTGGCAGCCAAAGCGTGTAGAAACCCTGCCATTTTGTCATGCGAAGGCGAAAATCAACCTTGCTCTCGTGTTGAGTGAAGCTGGAGTTTGAAATGTTCTTTCGTGCAGGGAGAGTAAGGGCATTTTGCCAATGGACTTGTGTTCGGTTCTTGATCTATTTGTGCCTGAGTTACCGAATTAGGAAAAATTAGGAGAGATATCATTCAACTCACTGCACGTGTCAAGCACCATCAACGCTTAGAGGCTCCATGATTGTGAGTCGGACTGCTGGGTATCTGTTAGAAGGTGCATACCATTGCCAAAGCCAATAGCATGATGCCCATGATTGATGCTCATGATTAACTTGCTTCTGACCCTCTTTCACTATCCCGCTTCAATTTTGCTACCGGACTCCTTCCAATTAATGGAATGCGGTGTGTTGTAGCTCACCAAACCACATCTGGTGTTGACAACATATGGAGGGGTAGTGAGTTAGGAAAATGGACCAGTCAATTGAATGATCTGTCGACCGCATTCGCACGACGTTGAAACAAGTGGCAACTTTATTCACCATCGTATCTTATGGTTTTTCATGTCAGCTTAACTAACCCACTTCTTCTTTAATTAGATATGTACAGTGGTTCCCTTCCTAGGGCATCGCCCTCGGCCCAACCTCGATTCGTTTCTTGATTCTCCTTTTCATCCTCACCCGAATCCAACCGCTTGATCAGTGTCTCAGGATCAAAGTCCGTCCCAAAAGGATTCATGCGGAAATTGTCCGACTCGATAAATTTCTTCACGTCATTCACATCATCGAAGTTCTCTACCTGGACTTCGATCTCGTTGCCGTCCGGGTCCGTATAATACATACTTGTGGTCGGCCCGTGGTTGACGCACCATGAAGGTGTGATACCATGCGCCTTTCGCTGGGTGTACGAAGTTGCGAGTTCGCGTAGCGTGCCATAGGAAAAGCAGAAATGTGCGAGACCAGCGGAATTGAGGGGTTTGGGTTCGGTGCCAGGCGGGGCGAAGATGCCTACGCGGTGGTGCTCCTCGTCATAGGCTAGGAGATAGAGCATATCGTTCTCGTAGGCGACCTTTGCACCTAGGAAATTCTTGTAGTAGGTTTTCATGGTTTCGAATTGCGCGGCTGGGGTCTTGAGGAGGACGTGAGCGAGACTCTGTGGTTGGATGACGGTGGGGGGAGAAGTGGTAGATGAGATCTTGTGACTGTCGTCTGCATGAGAGGCCATGTTTGTTTAGTGGCTTTGAGAACCGCACTGGAGTTTTTGGAACAAAGAGCTCGGGTTGTGTTTGGAGATAATCGGAGATCAAACGCTGCCATGTGACATCAGCGCGCAGGCAAGTGTTGGCTACATGATCTGGCGGTCGACGTCTACGCCCGAGAGGTACTCTAGCTTGGCCCTGTGCCTTACTTTCAACTAGGGTAAGATATAGGCAATATACCTACTAGGCGTATGCACCTAGGCATCGTTATTTATGCATGTTCTTGTGTCGTCCTTTGGGAATTCATTTCTTAGATTACATCCTTGAAGATTCTTTCAAGCTTCGATTCGAACTACCTACTTTATACGCGCTTTATTCTTTTTGCGTTATGGCCACTGAGAAGTAACCGACTATTGCGACCCGATAGCTCTAGCAACGACATTCCTTACTACATCAAAGATACTGACCTACCGTATCTGCCGCGGCTGGTACGGAAGCTCTTAGAAGAGTAAAGCAAAATACAAACTCACGTACTAGAAATGGTATGAAACATCCCTTTTGATTTGCACGGTTTCGATTGGGTCACCGCGTCTAATATTAAAGCTTCGTGTACTACATACTCCCTCCAGGGCTAAATACTAATAGAAGTCTTGTAAGAGAATAGGGCGTAAGTCATGCATATAGAGCTAAAATCCAGTAGATTGATCTAAATATGACCTCTAAAAACTGTAATTTTAGAAATTCTATCAGTTTATCTTATCATTTTCGTACTTAGTAAGAGGGTGATAAAGAAATTTGCTGCTTTTGAGGAGCCCAGTAAGTGTTGAACCCGGCTTAAATATTTCCGTTATGTGCACGACTTATGCTCCATTTCCTGACTTATCTCCGTAACGTGAGCGGGCATGGCAGATCTTCCCATTCCCCTGCATTGGACGCATGCGTTACCTAGACTCTTCTCTTTCTACAATGCCATCATACGAGAAGATACTCTCCAGCCTTTCGAGTAAAAACAATCCAAAGACTTGTTGGATGTTGGTTGCTGCTTTCGGCAGGATCTACGAAAGCTGGTTTTCGATGGCGCACCTGCATCTTGAATCGTGGGCGTTGAACTGAAGCCGGAACTCATTTACCTGGGATATGACCTGTCCATTGATCGCAAGACATACAGTGGCCGATTCGTCGCAGGCGACGTCTTCGTAGACACACCTGCTATGAATGCCTTGAATGGCACGATGGATCTCATATATGTTGCTTTACTCCTGCATCTTTTTGGGTAATATCAGCAAATCAAAGCAGTGGTGCGATTGGTAGGGTTGCTGAGGACGAAACCTGGAGTCATGATTTCAGGTCGACAACTCGGTTCCTCGACGCCTGGAGAATATCCCCACCCTGCTGGCGCGGCTGGAGTGACTTATTCGCACAATCAAGAGACCTTTCAACAGCTATGGCCTGAAGTCGAGAAGCAGACCATGACCAAAGGGAAGCTAGAGACAAGCATGAAGACTATCGTGACAGGATATCCTACGATAGAGCTGCTTTATCTTGAAGCCACGAGGACCGATTGAAAGCGACCCTCGAGGAGGATGAGGTCCATAGAGGTATACTAGCTTCTGATGGTGTGCTGATCTTACCCTTGTGGTAGCACTCAACAACAGCACTTACACTCGTTTCTGCTCGTGATTCAAGTTGCTCTCCAGCCTGAGAGCCCCATATATACCATCAAAATCGCTAGACTTACCGACTTGATTTTTAATGGATCCAGGTGCTTTCCTGCGACCTCATAGGCTGGAAGCCGCGTCCCGAATACCTTTGCCATGTCCAAGACATGATGTGACCTTCTCCACTGACGGTACCTTTCCTGCCGGCCCACGGTTGGAAACGCCGGCGGTGGCCGTGTTTGGCTCACCGAATACCACAGATAGAATTGGTTGACCCCTCTATACCCCACGCTTCCTTTCCAAGGATTCATTTTCCACATATTGGGCACAGACACAAATTCTGCCTCCGCACCGACGACCTCTGCCGCGAGTTGATCTGCGTATGCAGGGGTCAATGTCGATCATTCAACCCAGAACTTTCCCTTCAAATCTTTTTCCAAGATCTGCGCGAAAGTTGCTTTGACAGCTTCGTGGTCACTAAGGCATGATCATAGCATGTCCGAATCATTACCAGCAGCTTCAAGGGATGAGGCTACATTTGTGTTTGCAACGACTTCGCTATGAGCGTGGGCTCTGTCAAGGGACCTGCTTCAGAGCATAACAGGCTTGTCCAAACTGCGTCTCTTCGCTACGCTCTTACTCATTGCCTTATGTTTCTAATTAGTGATGGAACGTAGCCCTAGGACTTGCGTCATGTGTATAGGTTTCGTACCTTGGCCGTGCTCCCTGTGGCTAGGAAGCATAGACTTGTGAACTAGCAGGAAACATGGCTTCAAGGTTGCAATACTCAGAAATGTATAGAAGGCGAATTTTGAGATAATCAGGGCACACCCGAGTATGGGTCCGATAAAGATGAGCGACTCCCCGTAGATGAGCCCTCAAGCTGTTTAATCACTGGCATCCTGATCCTTCGGTACCTCTTGATATGGGCCCCAAAGCGATCCAATTAGATAGCTCGGGCGAGAAGGCCTCATAGCCAATTACTGTTGGCGTGGATTTCAACAATGAACATCGGCCATTGCCTACCACCCTACCGAAAACCTCATCGAATTGGGCTCCTAGAGTGAGGCGCACGCGCCTCCAACCAGCGATAGCTGGCCCGATGGTTATCATCGAAGACCACACTGATATAGCGTTGCTGGAGGTTGCTCCGGAGCACCCCTATCGCACTTGCCCAGATGATGTTTCCCAACTGGCTGGTGGTTTGGGAGTGAAACGGACTCAGACAACCCTCGTTTACTAAAGTACAGTGCCTTACCTTAGCTAATCACGCCCTCGATCTGAGATAAAACAAGTCACATTCAGCAATTGCGTGACTTTGGGAGCAAGGCCCCAAGCTGCTACCAGGAATCGTTGGTCTTCGATTAGCAAAAGCCCCCTGTCCTCAGGTTGTGACAGTGAATATTCAACGTCATCTAGTACCAGCCAGTCCTTTTCAAGTGACTCAGTTAAGCCAAAATTTCAACATGCCTTCGCAGGAACTCGTAGCCCTCATTCACAGCTTTCCGTGCACCTTCGTTACTTCTATACCGTCGATCCAAATCAAACAAATGCTTCGCGTCCTCCACGATCCTCAATTCAGCCTCCACCCCAGCGATCTGCAGTGCCTCATATGTCCGCTGTGCTTGCTCCCATGGAATAAGGTCGTCCTGACGAGGGTGGACAATGAAGGTCGGAGTTGTATAGTTGCCGTTGCGGATGTGTGCTGGTGGACTGACGGCAGCTATCTGTGAAGAAGTCGGTGTTGGGGGTTCACTGTGGTTTGGCGTATCCAGTCCGTTGAGGAGAACGTTTAATGAGCGGCCGTGCCAATTCATATATAGTGCGATACGGCTGCGGGGATCACTTGACTCTAGCCATCCGCCGAGAGCTTTTTTGTTGGGGTGAATATTGTAGCCTGCGATTGGGTGGTCAAATATGCCGGTCCATATGTCTTCGGCAAGATTATAGTTTGAGTGCTTCGCTGCTGCAATTTCAGAGCCCGTGGGGATATTAGGTGTGGTCCAAAATGGATCTTCGTAGTCTGTAGGACAGTAAAAAGCGAGGATAGCGTCAGGAGGCCGAGTACCATTGGGAACGCTGGTCCAGGCTAGGCACATAGCCAGGTAACCGCCGGTGGACCAGCCGACGCTCACAACTCTTTCACCATCTATTCGGACATCCTGCCGCCGTAGCGCAATGCTGGGGAGTACATTTCTGATCCAGGCCAGTGCATCCGTGACGTCAACCATAGGACCCTCTGTAAGAGTTGTTTCCGGACAGAGCCTATAGTCAATACTAACTGGAAGGAATCCATTGTTGAGTAGTATATTGGTCTGCTCCGGCCGAACATCCTTACGAGAAAGCATGATATGTCCACCGCCGTGGATCATGAGAGCTGGGACTTGAATTAGCTTGAAAACATACAGACCCCAATGATCGGGTGAACATAGCAACAAATGAGGCTTTTGGAATAAAATTCTCACCTACAGGTAGGCTTTCGCTCGATGTTACTCTATCAGAGGGATAGTAAATATCGGCTTTGAGGCTCAAGCCATCCACCTCTTTGAATGCCAATGTCTCCTGCATTTGCTGGCTGTCTTTTGTCTCAACTCCGTTACAAGTGCTGGATTCGACAGACGGTAACACGTTGAACGGGGACGCAGTGATAACCCGTAAGATATTAGACTCCTCAGACGCACTATCACTCCAATCGACCCACTGAAAACCTGCGGCACGTAAGCAGCGTTCCCAACGCGTTTCGTCCGCTAGCACGTGCTCTCGGCCGTCGTTGAACAGCCACCAGCCCTCTAAAAGGCCGAAGACGAGATCAAACCAGAATAGATTGCGTGTTAATTCAATTAGGCATAAGATGCCATCGTAACGAAGCATCTTATGGATATTCGTGGTTGAAAGCACAAGGTCCTTGGTTGCATGTATGCAATTCGTTGAGATTATAACATCAAAGGCGCCTGCAAATTGGGGTTCCGGGTGCTTCTCGATATCGAGAACCGTATAGTTCATGAAAGGATACTTGGCAAATTTGCGCTTAGCAGCTGCGACAAGCGATGACGAAAGATCCGAGAATGTGTACGTAAATTTATATTTGGTTTCCGCTAGGCTCTCAATGAGATGCTTTGTTGTGCCTCCAGTACCGGCGCCGAGCTCGAGGATTTTTATCTCGCGAGTGTTGCCGAAACGCTTTACAACGTCCGTTAGATACTGCGCGAGCATTAGAGTCCCGGTTTTGAACATAGGTGCGTTAGTGTACACGTCCTCCAGTAGCGTGCGTGCAGTTGAGTCTCGGAAGATAAGCGCTGTTGCATCATTTGCACCAGAGAGGCAGTCGGCGAGCAAATGTGCTGTTGTATGCAGGAGCTTTGTCTCCGAATTGTGTTTGGGGAAGTTTTCCACCATAGTAGCATGTAGGGTAGATGCAGGAGTTCCCGGAAGAGATACCGCTGTGCGATAATGAATTCCTTTCCTTGACGTGACTAACCCAGCGTGTTGCAGGATCTTGTACAATTGCGGAATGAGTTTCTTATGTTTCGCTATGTGATGGATCACGGGAACTTCGTCGCCAACCTTCACGTCACGTAAGTCGCATCCAAGTGTGGCGAACGCCTCCAGGACATACTGAATGACGAGCTCCGACTGCAAGGGGAGGGCTTCCGTGCAAAAGTTTGCAAAAGCCGTTTCTTTTGCGTATTGATCGTAGGTGTATTTGCCCTTATCAAAGGAGCCATAGCTCGCAGTCGCTAGAGTTTCTTGAACTCCCTCTTTGCAGCTAGCATCGCCCTGGGATTCGCAAACCGAATCGTCCACTGGTCTATCATTGGCCAACTGTTTCTCAAATGAAACAGCACCATTAGCTGATTCGGGGGACTCTTCCTCGAATGCGTCTGGTTGGATGTGGCGGCACAGTGATAGGACATCGTTCAAGCCTAAAAATTCTTCTGGCATGATGTCAATATTAAACCGCTTCTGAATATCTCCTAGGACTTCGTTGGCCAAGAGTGAGTCTATTCCAAGATCAAGCAACTTTGAGTTACTTTCTACATCCTTCAGCGGGATCTCGAGGATGTCGCTAAACATCTCGCGAACCTTCTGTATGAGGTGACTCGACTTGGCTGGCTCTTCTATCTGCTGAGTTTGTACTAAATCCGAAAGTGGGGCTTTAGATCTTCGGTACGCCAAATCTTTTGCATCGGCGTTGATTGGATTGTTGTTCGGTGTCTTATCGTTCAATTTGGTGAGACTCCTGGTCAAAGACTTGAACGGTACGCTCCGAAATTTTGCTCCCAGGATGATCAAGACCAGTGTCTCCGATTCCGAGTCATATATAAAGATATCGTTCATCAGGTTGCTTTTAGACGTGGTTTCGTACCTGGTGTATACAGTCCACGAGCGTTTTTCCGCTCGATTAGCCATATAGAACTCGGAGAATACAATCTCCTCAATCGCGGTGCACATAAAGACTTCATCGCTTTTACGCTTGGACAGACAATTGACATGTATGCCCGCAACTTGAAGAAAATTGTCAAGAGAGATGGGATCGCACACACCAGGATCCATGCTCAAAGGCCGATTAGTTGAAGCAGTGACAAAGCCGACGGCTTCATTGTCCAGCCCAGACAAGCTCGTGACACCGCGATAATAGCTAGCGTATTCCACGACGTCCATGAACATCTTGTATACCATAGGGCCACTGATACCGGTTGCCAAGGGTGATCTGATGATCTCATCCGAGCGAGAACTCCTGGCCAACCGCTTGAGCAACTTCATTCGAATTGCTAGGAATGGGTCATCTGTAGCAATCAGAGCTATGCGCCCGTTCGCATGCTCGGTCTCACCGAAGTCCGTACGGGGGTGGCTAAAGACAGCAAAGTCCCACATTTCTTTAGTAGACTTGCAGATGCGCATGGAGACATCCACACCCGCGCTAAGCCCAAGAGGCGCGGACATGTTCAGGTCCTCAATTTGTGGTAGCTTTCCAGCAATGCCATCTGAGATCATGACAGCACATTTCGCTGCCAGTTCGATGTACATGGAAGCTGGGCAGATACTTGACCCCGTTACTGCATGTCCCCTTGCAGCGAGATCAAACACAACATTGGATGTATCAACAGTAAATAAGACCTCTGAGACATCATCTTTCACCAGACTCACCAGGGTGGATTCCTTCACGACCGAAGTCGGGATTGATCTGCTTGGTTTTGCCACATATTTTGACTTGTACTGAATCCAGTGTGGCGCCTTCTCGAACTGGTAAGAGGGAAGGTTGAGGCAGGKGCAGTTGCTTTGCAAAGTAGGGGGAGTATACCAACATAGTGCCGCCGACCCTGCCATCCATAACTGACATGCAGCTTTAGCTAGGCTATTTGTCGCATCACCTGTTCCCAACTCCATGGGTATGAAGATATTGTGAGAATCGGGATGTGAAGTTATAATGCGACGCGTCATTGTAATAATAGGGGATGCCGATCCTGCCTCGAGCCAGACAGCTGATGGTAAACGTGCATTAATCCTTGCAATTGCATCAGAAAAGTGGACGGCTTGACGTGTATGCTGAACTATAGCTTCTGCGGTGAATTGCAACCAATTCCCATTTCTGGAACAAGTCTCCACACGAAGGCGGGGATGCCGGATCTGAACAGACTTCGCCAATTTTCTCAATTCGGGCAATATGCCATCCGCAAGGTAGGAATGATATGCGTGAGAGTTTTTGAGTCGGAATGTCTTAGAGGCTTTTGATGGGCCTAAAGATTGGAGGGCCTCTTCCAAGTTCTCGATCGATGATTGGTCTCCAGCAAGAACAAAACTACTTGGACCATTGTAACAGGCAAAATCAATACGGCACTTGCTCCTCGTGTTCACAAGCCCGACCACAAATTCGATATCCTCGCGCGAGCATTCTACTGACAGCATAATGCCTCGCTCTCGGCCCCAGCTATCTCGCATGAGCCGAGCACGACCCAAGATTAATCGTAAGGCGTCTTTGAGACTGATAGAATCCGCGATGCATAACGCCGTGAGTTGACCAAGACTATGGCCGATTAAAGTATTGACTTGAAGTCCACAGTCTATCCAGCACTTAGCAGAAGCAAATTGTAACGAGAACAACATGCAGTGCAGCGATACTAAGTCGTCTACAGGATCCTCCTGGAAGATGGTAGGGAAGATGCTTGATAAGCCAAGAGCCTGGCACTCGGCATCGCACGCATTCTATATTCAATTAGCTCGTATGCATCGAATATTAGGACATCCAAAAGTAATAGAATTGATAAAATTAAAACATACCAAGTGGTTTCGGAGGATCTCACAGCCGTCATATACATCTCTGGACAACGTGACAGTTTTGCCAGTCTGGCCGCCAAAGCATAGGACTACAGGGCAGCTTTCCCGGCATGCCGTCGTGTAAGCCTTTCGTACAATATTATCCTCGAGCTTGGAGACGAGGCCGCTCGCATTAGCCGCTGTGAGTGCAGTTCGGTACTCGAAAGAGGGATTTTGTCTTCGAGCTATGTTGTATGCGATATTGCTAAATGAGCCGCCGACTTTGGGCAACGAGGACTTTAGCGCGACCATATACGAACAGAGACTGTCCGGAGACTTAGCGGACAGAAGAATGGGATAAAATGTCCGAGACGGTTGGGACTCGGCGCCGCTGTATTTCGGGCTTGAGTTCGAAGATCCTGCGTATTCGCGGAGGACAATCGCGGCGTTGCTACCAGCCGCTCCATAGTTATTCACAAGTGCAACGCGCCTTTTAGAGACCCATGGTAGATTGCTTTTGGGCACTGTAATTTTGTCTGTTACAGTATACTCGATGCCAGGATTGAGTGTCTTGAAGTTAGCCTGCTTTGGTATGGTTCGGTAGTGCATCATAAGGAGAGCTTTGATGATGCCTGCAGCCCCAGAAGCACCCTCGGCGTGGCCAATGTTGTCTTTGACTGATCCAAGGAACAACTCCTCGCTTCGCCCAGGACCAGCAAATGCCAACCGTATGCTTTCATACTCGATCGGGTCACCGACGGGAGTACCTAACAAGAGGTTAATGGTTGCGCCTGAGATGCTCTTTAGCCAGAGTGTGTACAGTCACTACTCACCTGTGCCGTGTGCTTCAACATAAGTGACTTCCTTGGGCGTTATCCTTCCACTGGAAAGCGCTTGGTTATACAGTGCCTTTTGTGACTGGGAGTCGGGCACTGTGATAGGACTGCGGTTTGAACTCTGATTCACCGCTGAGCCAGCAATGACTCCCAAGATGGAGTCTCCATCCGCAACTGCTCTAGAGAGAGACTTGAGCACCAGCATACCAGCGCCCTCTCCGCGGCAGTACCCGTTAGCAGATGCATCGAAGGCCTTTGACGGCCCCTTAGGGCTAAGGAAAGAAGCAGCTGAGAGGTTTTGGTAGAGATCAGGGCTTGTGATGACATTAACACCACCAGCCAAGGCCATTGAGCATTCTTTAGCAAGAAGCGCCTGTTGGTCGCCGGTCAGCATATGCTTAGCTCTTATAAGCTCTAGCGGTCAGCTTACCTTACACGCTGAGTGGATCGCGACGGCTGAGGAGGAACAAGCAGTATCAAATGTGATCGAAGGCCCAGTCCAGCCCAAGAAGTGGCTAATCCGGCCGCTGATAAATGCGCGTAGTGTGCCTGTGGCTGAAAACGCATTTGCATTCTCAGACGCTACATTGCCTTCATAGTCAACGGATCCAACACCAAGATAGCAGCCAACGTCCGTCGCCTGCTTTTCGGCTGGCAAGCTGCAACAACCCGAAGACTCGAGCGCTTCGTAAGCTACCTGTAGGGCGAGACGCTGCTGTGGATCCATCGTATTTGCTTCACGTCCAGAGATACCAAAAAACCTGTGGTCAAATTCGTCGGGATGTCGGAGGAAGTTGCCCCAGAAATTAGCGACTTTCGGCTCTCGACCGATATCTGTCGGGTTGAACCTCTCCACAGGAAGTTCTTTAAAGGCCGTTCCACCAGAGCTGATCAGCTGCCAATACTCCTCTAACGAGTCTGCTTCTGGGAAACGGCAAGCCATACCAATGACTGCAATCTCTTCAACGTGATGTGGCTGGTCGACATTCGCATGATGCGATGCCGACGCATCCTCGGCTTCTTTGTGATGTGAGATGCCATTCGTGAGATTTGCCTTGCTAGCCGAGAGCGAGCGTGGCACGAAAGGCTCTTTGCCAAAAAGGACTAATTTCACATGGTCCACACCCGGTAAATTGGCTAGCGTCAACTTGACTGTTTGGAACCAATGTGCCTTTCTACAAAGTATTAAGTCGAGGGCGACGTCATTCAGAGCGCCTGTAGTAATAATTTGAGCATCTGCAGTAGATCTCAGAGGTAAGTGCAGCTTTTCAGCGCCGGGAAGTTGCAGCTCCTTATTTCCAGCACAGAGCTCCTTGAGTATTTGGGCGGCATGTGCATGTCTTGAGTGGTGGAAGCATCCATTGATTCCAATAGCGTTGGTCGATATATTGGCTTTCGAGAGTTGAGAACAGAAATTACTCTGATCGCGTCTTGGTAATGTTGCCGTAAGTGTCTTCTCATCTGTTATACAGGAGACATAGGCCTAATTCTTCGCGTCAGGAAAACTTTCTCAATTACTGTCTATCGATGCTTAGTCTCTCGAAGCAACTTACGTCAGGGAAGCGATGCAAGGTAGCTTCGAGATTGGTCCTATCGGAATCTTTCTTCCACCGCACCGAAATAGCCGTGGCGCGGCCAATTGGATCATGTAATTCATCTTCTGCATCAACGATGGCCCCAATACACACGGCGAGTCGGAGAGCATTCGATGCATGGCGTTCGAACTCGGTCCAATCGCTCGAACAAGAAAGTGCTGCAGCCGACAGAAACCCGATACAGAAGCCTTGGACTGCATGAAAGCCCCCCAATCTCGGGGCTTGGCCCATGGTTTGATATCCATGATCCGCCTCTTCAGCCATGGAAACAAGTTCTACCACATGGCTGACAAGGGTCAATGCAGCCAAGTGAACGTTACTAAAGCTCTTCGGATCTAGAGTGGTCTTGCCGGTAGCGAGGTCACTGAGCTGCTGAAGCTTTTCACGGCCGGCGGGATTGTAATGCTCCTCAAGCAATGGCCACAGTGACGGAAGGCTGACTAAGGTTTCAATGAGAAATCTAAGATGCGTGTTCTGCAGAAGCGTAGATCTCAGGCTCAAAAGGCTCTCCTGGGTCCATCTCGTCACTTCCGGACCGAACAAGGCAACAGGTGCTTCTTTGCAGACATCGTCTGCACAGTGATTTAGAGTAGACATGATGATGTCTATCTTAGAGTATGTTGAATTCTAGATAGAGTGTTGAATAGCATCTGGCAACCGGTCAGTCCTAAGATAAAGCCACTTTCTGACGGTAAAAACAATCCAGGAGCCTCACTGACGTGAAAATTCTAAGATACTTTGGGGTTGCTGTATCACTTGGTGACGCTGTAGCTTTGGGTACGAGTACGAAAAGAATGACCTAGCAGAGTACACAGATAACCAGGCCAACAGACAAGATGTAGTTGTGGTGAAGCTAAGAAATTACTTGGTGTCAAGCGCGTGATGGAACGAATTGGCGCAATATGACTGATCAACCACACGAATAGTTCAGATATTTCTACTCGGGGCATCATTGGTGTCTCATGGTCAGGTACAATGCTGTTCC
The DNA here is from genome assembly GCA_000444155.1 of Cladonia macilenta KoLRI003786. Classification (NCBI taxonomy): domain Eukaryota; kingdom Fungi; phylum Ascomycota; class Lecanoromycetes; order Lecanorales; family Cladoniaceae; genus Cladonia; species Cladonia macilenta. The sequence goes on from KE598564.1 coordinate 142,518, forward strand.
TGCATCACGTGTACGGTTGACTGAAAAATGATGTGACACTTGCAAACGGATTCCCTAGACGCTGCGGGGCCCGAGTAAGATTTATTTGAATTGTTAAGATACTCCTTCACGTTCGATCACCCGCTACTAATTTCGTCGACTGGTATCAAGCCTTGTCGACAAAAGCCGTGGGAATCTCTGTAACTGTGTTGGAGAGCGAAATACTTCTTCTGTGTCTCTCAGTGGTCGTCTTTGATATCGAGGAATTGCTCGTTACATACAGACTCGCAATCAGAGTCCAATGTATATCATGGCAGATTTGGATAAACACAACATATCATCCCAGATGGATGGCTTGCGGAACGCGAGTGGTTTCGCACTGATCTTTGGTGCGATGGTGACGGTCATCACAATACAGCTGATTCGGACATGGTGGCGACTCAGGCATATTCCGGGACCTTTCCTAGCAAGCCTGACCAACATCCAACGAGTATGGTGGGTTAAAACGAAGCGCGCACACCTAATTCACCAGCAGATGCATGAGAAATATGGTGATGTTGTACGCTTCGGACCTAACATGGTCTCTATCTCTGATCCATCTGCCATTTCGACTGTATACCCGATAAGACCGGGTTTTCCAAAGGTGCGTGTCTAGGTGGTGTAGTGACCCAGGAACCGCTCTCAAGCACCTCTGGATCACCAGTTGTATCTACCAGCGTATTTTCAGTGGCGGTCTTCTTGTGAAGAGGCTGCGAAATTCTAGACAGCCCTTTACTAACAGCTTCGATATGAATAGAGTGATTTCTACAAGGTATTGATGCCTTACACTAAGCAAGGGGCATTGCCCGCAGTCTTCAATACTCGGGACGAGAAGCTGCACAAGCAAATCAAGAGCCCTATAGCGCCGTTGTTCTCTCTCTCCAACGCCGTCACATTTGAAAGCTTCATCGACGAGGTATTAGAAGTTCTCTGCAGACAGATAGATCAACGTTACATTGGGTCGCAAGATATTGTCGACCTTGGGAACTGGCTGCAGTATTTTGCGTTCGATGTCATGGGTACCATGACCTTTTCCAAGAGGTATGGCTTTCTGGAGCAAGGCCAAGACGTTGGTGGGATGCTTGAGACGATCTGGGAATACATGAGAACTACTGCACCGGTGAGTTTGTGGACTGTACTCAGTCGTTTCTCCGCCAGGTATAAATCAATTCGGCATGATTGGCCGACGGCAGAGTGCCATGGTTTTCAATGCTGACATCGCCTATTGAAAGGTGACTCAGATTCCCTGGTACGATGAGTGGTGGAATAAAAATCCATGGATAGCCATGTGGCGACAACCATTTGGATTCTCGATCTTGAAGATTGTCGGCGATAATATTAGTAGAAGACTTTCGGAGAAGGATAGCGGAGGCGCTGAGAGCACCAATCAGCTCAACAATAGGGACATGCTCTCCCGGTTCATGGAGATCCAGTCTGTGAATGAGTCTATACCGCCCTGGTAAGCCTAACCGCTTCCCTCATCCAGCATGCTTGCAACCTTGTATGAGGAGAGCCCCCCGTTAGCATTCTTCATCGCCATGTCAGCCATCGAGCACTCACATTTCTAATGCTCCACCCAGGTCTGTAACAGCATGGACGTTCTCTAATGTCATCGCTGGCTCTGACTCCACCGCTGCTATCCTGCACTGCGTCTGGTACAACCTCCTCGCGCACCCTGTTACTCTTGACCGCCTTCATGCCGAGCTCCTCGCTGCGGAACAGGCTCATGCTATCACGCGACCATTCCCAAAGTGGAGCGAGGTATGCGACTTGCCATACCTTGATGCTTGCATCAACGAAGCTGTACGCCTACACCCACCATTCTGCTTGCCGTTCGAACGCGTAGTGCCTGAGGGTGGCGTTGAGATCTGCGGCCACTTCTTCAAGGGTGGCACCGTTGTGGGTATGAGTCCTTACGTGGCGAATCGATATCGAGGGACTTGGGGTGAAGATTCAAATTTGTGGCGGCCAGAACGGTGGCTAAATCTAGGAGAGGAGGAGCATAGGATACTGGAGCAAAGCATGCTGACGGTAAGCTTTCGTACGATCTTAGTACAAAGGGATATGGGAGGGTATGACTAACTTCATCATGCTAATACCCGAACGTAGTTTGGCGCGGGAAGGCGTGTTTGCTTGGGCAAGCACATTGCTATGTTGGAAATGAAGAAGCTTGTCCCAGCTCTCGTGCTTGCATACAAGGTCAGTCTCCTTCTTCCAAACAGTATATGATATCGAATTGCATAGCCATGACTTTCGAGCAGTACCTTCGATCTTATCTCACACATCTGCAGATTGAGCTTGTCGACCCTGCCGCGTTCAAGGTCGAGAATTCTTGGTTCTTCAGGCAGAAAGGCTTAGGCGTGAGAATCAAAAGGCATACTGAAGCGTAGTATGGAGTTGGTTCTCAGAACCTGGTGCATATCTCCTGCCACATGTCAAGCTGGAGAAATGGCATCTGTAGGTGTATGTGAAATGGAAAGGCGATTAAAGGGCAGTAGTACTGAGAATAACAACATCCAGGTAATTTTGATTACGCCAAGTTATGTTTGGTGAGCCCTGGCCCTAATCCAATACTGATCCCCTGGAGCAGCCCCAGACTTGGAACCCTGAAGAGCCCCTATGATGATATCTTAGCGGCCTGCAGCAAGGGAGCTGAACCCTAAAAGGCCTTATTCATGGGTCCGTGGCCTGTTATCATGTGTGCAGCTGTCTAGGCACCCCTCCCTTTTAGGGGTGTCTATCGTAGGGCTAAAGAGTCTTGGCAAGCCAAGACTCTTAGTGCAGGTCAAGATTAATGGTGGCATTCTCCAGGGATCCTAATGTACCTGAGCATGCAAGAGATTTGGCGGATTCTACGGGTCTTATTTCTAGCTGCCATTTATAGCGGCGATCTGAGTCCGGTAAGCGTTATACAAAATCTTTTCGGCCTGAGGGTACGTATGTTTAATGCCTTAGCGGTAGTTACCTATCTAAGGCGTCTACGGTGTACTAAGGCATACCATGGGCCTCCCTTCAAGGATGGGCTTGTAGGGTAGATCAAAAGTTGCAATGTACGCTTGGCACTGAAGCCCATTCTTGTCATCATCTATCAACTTTCCCATCATCTCCATGCCACTTTTAGCTGTGTAATCCACAACGCTGTTTCGAAGTTCGATATAGCCACCATGCTACGCCTGGCCACCTGCTTGCTGCGGACTCCAAGAGTCAACCTTCACGGTGACCGACTTAGCACGCCCTACTATATTGCCCATAGCGGAATTCATTTGCTCAGCTGTACACACTACGTCAATCGAATAACGTTGCAAAATCCCGTTATCCGCAGCGGGGTGTTCCGATGGAGTCTTGGTTCGCGAAGATGGTGAAGCCATCTCGGATGTCTTGGCACGCATTGGCGGGAATTCTTGAGGCCCAGAGTCTTTATCTACATGGCCTTGTATCTGCTTAGAGCGACGCTTTTGTCGAGCGGCCTGTTTATTTGTCTCTTTAGGACCGAGTGACGCGGGAGGTCTATGAAGACTGTCTATTGGGACGTAGGGCTCTCTTTGAAGAGCGTAGTTCCCGTCGTTGGAGAGTCTTTCCAACGGTACATCAGCGGAAAGAAGTGGAGGGAATTCAGCTTGAGAGACGCTGACTTGGTTGGCATATTGATATTGGTAAAGTGAGACTGGCGAAGCTGAGAAATTGGTATTTATGCACAATTGTAACATTATGAAGGAATTCTTACCAGGGTCATAATTCTGGGCAATATTATATGGAAAAGCACTGGAGTAAGCCGTGGGGTCCTGAGGCACTTCGGCATGCCAGGGCTCATTGGGCATTGAAGTCCTATTGAAAGGCGTCTGATTCTCGCTATGAGCTGGCATGTAGAGAGGGGAAGGTTGATGGATTATCTGTGGTGATGAGATCCGTCCAAGTCCCGCAATTGTGTTGGTTGGTAGATTTTGTTGCCAGTCCATCTTGAGTAAATCTCCCGCGTGGAAAGCATCTCCGTCATCGCCGTATTGATCCTCGTCATCCTCATCGTCTTCATCGTCATCCTCGTCGTCATCCTCATCGTCCTGAGACTGCTCGTCAGCTTCCTTACCGCTGGTGACCGCAACATCTCGGTCACTGAAAACCGCTCTTCTTGAGGTTTGCTTTTTGTTAGACTTGAGGCGTCCAGTTCTTGGACTTGGTGTATTCGTCGATGCAGTACGAGCTCGATGTTTATCAATGCGTATTGCTGAATAACGATTCTTCAGTGCAAGTGGTGTCCGCTGTGGCATATAAATAGACGCGATCTTTGACCAGTTTGTCCCAAACCGCTGAACCCCCAGAAGAACTTTCCCATCCTACGATGTCTGTTCAGCCTAGAGCGTTAGCTGTAACGGAACATTCGAAGAGCACAATACCTCGTCTTTAGTCCAATCGCTGTAATCGATATCAGGATTCAAAGTCTGGGTCCAGTGGCTTGAACATTGGTCGGAGGTCCTTGTCTCCACAGCAGCGGCTATGTGAGTCCATTTAGAACCATATCTCTGTACGGCGCGAAATAGCCTTTCATCTTCAGACTCGGTCCAAGCGCCTTTTGCCATACCTTCGGCGATAGTATTGCACCAGCGTCTACGGCAGTCCTTGTTCGTCCGGCCTGGTACGCTCTTAGCTAACTCACGCCACAGGAGAGGCCGTGATTCTTGCATAGCTGCCATGATTCAGCATCAGCATTGACTTCGCTACGGTCTTGATCTGAGCGATCGTTGCGCAGCACATGGCCCTGTGAGGACGACTTACCCCTGCTTACTGATTCCCGAAGCAGAGAATCCTCCGCATTAGTCCATTTTCGACGCTCACGCGCCATGGGGATAGAGTCGAAGGAGGCGTCTCTGGGCGAAGACTTCAATTGATGCGTTCCAACAAAGGACCCGACGATAGAGGTCGGTAGAAAAATCCTGGTGTAGCCTGATGGGTGGGGCAATTGGTAATCCCCAGCGCCCATGTGTGACTAATGCCAATGACCCCCCACACCATGACTGGGGAGTTGTGGGCGGAAAATATAAGTGGAGCTGCGAAGGTCATAGCCTGAAAGTCGTTGCAATACGGGATAGGCTGGTAGGCTTCTTATCACAGTTGGGTGGCGATAGATCTTACCGCACATAGCAGGTGGGTTTGCTCTGTTCATTGAGCCTCTGTTTAATAATCCTCCGTGAGCCTTAGAAAATCGCCGAAGACAATCAGCTGCTTCGCCCGCCGCTTACCAAAGTAGGTGTACATAGATAGTCGGCTCCTTCGATGACGCTGAGGTTTGGCGATTAGGGTCTATCTTCCTACTTCTCCATTATTTCAATTCCCTTGGCGAACGGGAGCTAGTAAGCCCCCTCGTAAAAAGCATCTGCCGAAGGAATTGGAAACCACTGTGGCAAAAAAAAGCCGTACATAAAATTCCACCTCCGCAATCCCTAGATGAGTCGTCTGCAATACCTTGGCCATCGTAATTATTTTTCCCTTGTTAGCTTTCTATATCTAGCGTGCGACCCATCAATGAACTTGATCAATCTAAGAAGCATCAACACCCAGTGGGCGGAGAGGCTTCCGGTAGACTCTTTTTCGAGAGTACTCACCATGAGTCCAGCTACTATGCATCGCACTTCTGCAGGCCTGCATTATTGTGGCCCTGTATGACTTAGCAATCGCGCAACGTCATGGCATTTTTCGAGATTCAATTCGCCACGTAGAATGATCCGTAGTGGTACCAATCCCTCGCATCATATGGCGCCAGTCACGAGAACCTGTGGCACTGGGTGCAATTGCATATTGAGCGCGACCTAGACTGCAGTACGGGCGCTTGTTCAAGCTACCTCTTTGCCAGTGGATTTGGCATTCGGACATTCACTTGGCTCTGACTGAACCACGTACAATCTTATTGGCCGACCACTGCTTGCTGATCCTTTAGAATCACACGGCGCATAGCGATGGCGGATATGGAGGACATGGAGTTAATTTTTCAAGAGATGAAGCTTTGCTATTCTTTGACAGGGGGCCTGAGATCAGCTAATCATATCCAGTTGCAGAGTCAGGTATCGAATGCGGAGGGTGAAAGTCCTGATTTGCGCTAATTGTTCTCATCAAAGCCCTAACCCTAGCTCCAGACATAGTGCCTCGGGTGCCTAAGTCGCCGCTAGAACGGCCCGCGAAGCGCAAACGATAAATACATGCAATGCTACTGTAATTATATAATAGATTGAGTATTTCCTAGTTCTAGGTTTACTTGAGCTTTTCTAATAGCTTGGAGTTAGAGAGTATGCCTAGGGACATATTAAGGGGGCAGATATGGGGCATATATGGGGAGCTTATAGGGGGCGGCATGTATGGGGGGCATGCTCTAGGGAGATGCGTCGGGCGCATGCTTCGGGGGCTATTCTGGGGGCTGTCCTAGGGGCTGTTCCAGGGCATGTTCTGGGCTCACCTTTCGGGGCATGCTTAGGGGTCTATCAGATCACGTTTAGATAGGAAAGCTTTCTATTGTATAAGAAATCGCTTATTGATATAAAAGATTCTATAACTAATTATTATATATTTGCTGTCCTAAAGGTATATGCGTTGACTGGTAATTTGGCGGCGCTTTAAGATGTATTCATTGTTTGCGCTTCGCGGGCCGTTCTAGCGGCGCTTTGGGCATGCAATTTCGTACTTAGCCGGGGCATGGGACCCCTTGTTAAGAGCCCCAAAGCGGGTGTCCTCTGGGCACCTATCTAGGGTCACCTCATAGGGCTCAATACTTGGCACGCTAGAGCTATTGGCGCAAATCTCTGTACTGCCACTTTAAACGAGACGCTGTGGATTAGGCTTTTGCCTTCTCGATCTGAATCAGCCATGGCTCCATGCCTTGTACCTATTCCGTCTTCTATGGGAGTCTCTTCCCTTAACATAGTCAATTGGGCCCGGATTTCTTCTGTTGCATGCTTATGTGTCCTGCATTGCCTTGCATTGCGGCACCTGAAAGCTATAATTCAGTGACTTACCTCTATAAATCTCCTCCACCAAGACTCTAGCCCCGTTCATGATTATGTGATTATTGGTGAATGTCATGGGGGATTGACCTTGGCTAATCGACTCATCGACAATCGAGCTGTCTCTGTTGCCATTGTTGAGGTGCGCCTCCCACGAAGATATGTGCGGGAGCGAGAACAAGCTAGGCAATGGTAAGATCTCTCCATCAAAGCTAATTAAAGCAGTCAGAAGCATGTGCAAAATGCTTGGACGGGTTGCTCCACGACTGGTTTGACGAAAACGGGCATGATTACACCAAGGGAACCTAGTACCATAGCCTTTCTGTGACGTCGCGAAGTTCTTTCTGATACGTCAATAATGTCGCTTACACTATCTTCCATGGCCGATCAAAAAATATAAGATGCCATCGGAATAGTAAGACAAAGCTTACAATAGCTGTAAGCTTCGGATTGGACCCTGGGAGTCTCCAATCGACAGCGCGCATCGCATCTTGTTGCAAATCAAGGTTTGGCCTGATCCTCAAGTCCAACATATTTGGCCTTCACGCGTCTGAAGTATTGAACGACAGCACCACCTCCCAACGGTCGTGAGACCAATCTGAGAGAGATCTGCGATGGGAGTTGAGTCGCCAATAATCAGCGTAAATGTCATCTTAAGGCATAAAGCTACTTCTTCCACAATACTCCATCCCGCGGAACTGATTCATGTTGGAATCAGCGTCTTCATCTCGCCAACGTGGATACACATGAGATCCATTCTTGCCTGGGTGCTTCCCGACTCCATGAGACCCTTTGCCAATCCGGAGTTTAATTGTTAACTCCAGCTTGAACCCGATTGAGGTCACTATGTAGAATCAATCGATATACAAATATCGATTGCTTCCGATCTTCAAAGTGAGACCTCTCATCGAATTATAAAGGGAGACCCGCTAGAGAGAAACAGAGAGAGAGAAGAAATTTGGAAAAGACAAAACACCAAAAATGTCGACTACTCGAACATTCATCATGCCCAACCGCCCCCTGACATGGCTCATAGCAGGCTGCTCCTCCGGCTTCGGCCTCACCCTAACCCGCTTCGCCCAGTCCCACGGGCACCACGTTATCGCCACCTCTCGAAACCCGTCCAAGACACCCGACCTCGTCGTGGAAGTTAAAAGCAAAGGCGGCGACTGGCTTGCCCTTGACGTCGACTCCCCTCAGGACTGCACCGATGCGATCTCCACATTGAGTCATCCGGCAAGTACGTTGATGTCCTGGTTAATAATGCTGGATACTCGATATTCGCAGCCGTTGAGCAGTTAACCGAGGAGGAGGTGAGGAGTCTGATGGAGAGTTTGTACTTCGGGCCATGTAGGTTAATCAGGGCAGTGGTGCCGGGGATGAGGGAGAGGCGATTTGGGGTGATAGTAAATATGAGTAGTGGGGCGGGGCTTGAGGGGAGAGAAAGTATGGGTGCTTATGCGCCTGCTAAGGCGGCGCTTGATGGTAAGTGAAGGTGTCGTTCATATTTTGTTTCTACCATTCCAACCATATTGGGGTTCTTGATAGCTGAAAGAAGATAAAAGGTATGTCCAGAGTCCTGGCCAAAGAAGTAGCACCCTTCAATGTCCGCGTGTTGACCGTCTGGCTCGGCACTTTCAATACGAATATGGCGAATCGTAACGCGACACTGCTTGGCAAGAATCCGATGCCGGAGGATTACAAGGGTTCCCTAGTTCACAAGACTATGGAAGTCATATCCAGTGGGAAGTTTGAGCCCGATGGCGATAAGGACAAGGCTATGAAGGCGGTGTATGAGGTTGTGATGGGGGTGGGAGCTGGAGCGGGTCGCGAAGGCGAGAAGTTCTTGCCACTGGGTCGGGACTTGGCTGCGAGGGTCAAGTTGTTGCAAGATCAGTTCGCTCATTGCTTGGAGGTCTTTGGAGAGGTTTGTAATAATGTTTACAGAGATAAGTAGGATGGGAAGGGACTTTCTCCCCCTTTGGTAATATGGTGCGCTTAGAATCGGGTGTGAGAAATACAAAAGTGAGAAGGGAACGGCCAGAGTAGGATAGAGGTCTTAAACTGAAGTCAAGAGAACGCAGGTACATTGTCTACAGGTTTATCACTCTTTACGACTTCATAATGTATTGACTTTGTTGTAGCTGCACCAGATACAACGTCCCTACAGGAACCATTATTGTCTAAAGGTACTTGATTTTGGGTAATTGATATTGCAAAAATTTGCCCTTCTGTAACAGGAGAGCACGCTTGTCTTCGTTCCTTCACAGCATTTGGACAGAGATACCGTACACTATGAGATGTTTATTCTTATGATTTCTCTAAGAGCCTCCTCTGCACAGCATTTTCAAAATCACTACAAAATCGCCACCTAGTCATGGACCGCAGATTGCTCGCTGTCCATTCATTGATCATTTTCGGGAACAGTGGAATCCGGTCTCGCAGTGATAAATCATGCGCAAGCAGAATAAATACGTTATCAGCCGCATCTAGCTCCTGTATTTTCTGCACAGTGTGCATTGCCCCAGAATAATCCGGAAATAGAGGTCCACAAGAGACAGAGAAAAAGGGCACGCAAGGATTCTGTCCTGGGATGAGCGGTTGGATCAGACTGCCAGGACACGAAACAGCGGCCTCTTCTATATGAGTGAACGGCGATGGCATGATAGAGCGCGGCAGTGGCAAGTATGCGCTGGGACGAAGCAAACCTGGATGATGGCAGGCGTCGGCACCCATAAAAACAAAAGATGCAGGCGAAGCGGTGGTCCGAGCGAGTGCACACAAATGGCCTATGGCATGGCCTGGTGCATCGAGGAGGTAGAAAGACCCGTCACCGAAGAAGTCGACGCCATCAAAGCGGCCTATCTTTAGACCAGTGTCGAAGCTGACTTCCCGAACAACTCGCCCTTGGGCATCGCTGTCAAGTACGCTGGCGTCAAATTTACATGGGTATCCAGGCCAGGAAGATGCTTTCACTCCGGGGCCGACAACGAGCTCAGTACTTGGTGGGAAGGTTGACGGGTTACCGATGTGATCGAAATGGTTGTGGGACCAAATCACGGATTCAATGTTGCTGCTTCGGATACCCAGGCCGCTGGCATCCGAGTCGAGGATTGATGCAACGTCTAAGCCAGGCGTGACCTTTGTTGTCGCTTTGATGAGAGACACAACCTTAGGCGCATAGTTCTCCCAATCTGGACGAACTCCGAGATCGAACACGACGTGGCGATTACCATGTGAAACGAGGAAGCAGTATACTGGCGCGTGCAAACCGTTAAATTCTTCGAGATCAGGCTGCCAGAAGAGCTTTGGGTCAAGGTAGAGGAGTGTATAACTAAAGCACGGCAACGGTTCAAGTTAGCCAGTCGTAGATTGAGCATCTCGAAGTACGACATACGTGTCAATAACCCTAACCTCTACTACTGATGTGGAACTGGGTATGTTGAGCTCTGGAGGAGACTTGGGGATGGCAAGGTAGGCAGAACTCATCTTCCTCTCTGAAATGCCAACACAATCATATTGTCTTCTTGCTTTTCTGCGTACACAAGAGGCAGTAGAATGAGTTGGTCGTTTCTTGAAATTCTCCGAGACCCAAATCTGTCACTAGCGAAGAGGTCCAATCAATAAATCGAGAAGTAATAAGGTAATCGTATCTTGATTTGCTACCATGTTGATAGGAACTCTACTAAGAGTAGGAGGAGCCTACTCGGTCCTACTCGGATTTTAAAGACTTGGAACCTGCGTTCACATTGGTCAGATCGCAGTGTTTCTGGCATGGGGGAGTTACCTGACTGTTGTCCTGCCTGGAGGCATTGACTGTTCCGCTAACCGCATAGTGAAGCAGGAGACTATGTGCGGTTTCTAAGCGTGTACACTTTGTTAGATACTTGGTGAAGACGCGTGATTCTCGGAAAGGCAAGCAGGCAGCTGCCCAGCTACAAGTGGGAACGAGCAATTGTCTCGCTGATCCACTCAGTTCCACGATTTCTTCCTCGAATTATTCTACTCGTTTATACCACAATGTTACATCATATCACATTTGACTGCTACCAACGAGCTGGTTCAGAATAAAATTCGCTTCACGTCAAAAAACGTCATTGTGCAATTATACTCGAATTTAAAAGTCCTTCAGGACTACATCACTAGTCCAATATCACTTTCCCATGCACGATCATACTCCTCAGTGACAGTGTCCCCTGTCAAGATTGTCTGCCTTTTATACCTAGGCAGAGTATTCATCGCGCAAAATGTATGCAGAGCCAGAGCTCAGATTAGGTCACACACCAGAGACTGCATCCCTATCACCCCTATATGCCACTATGGCCAACCATGAGATATATGCCACTATGGTCAACCATGATAACTCGCAGAAGCTCGAAGGACCGCTCGCATCATCAGCAGCTTCACCCCCAGACGGCGGAATCGAATCTTGGTTAGTTGTCTTTGGCGGATGGTGCTGCTATTTCTCTTCATATGGCTGGCTCAGCAGCATTGGAATTTTTCAGACGTACTATGAACAGAACCTGCTGCGCTCGTACCCCCCCAGTACTATCTCCTGGATTCTTTCAGTACAGGCTTTTATTCTGACGGTTATGGCCCCTGTCAACGGCAAGATCTTTGACAGCTATGGCCCCAACTCTTTGATCAGAATAGGTAGTTTCTTGCATATTTCTGGTATCATGATGCTCTCGCTTTCCACTCAATATTATCAAATTTTCCTCTCTCAGTCGCTCTGCAGCGGCATCGGAGTCGCCATGATATTTCATGGCGCAACAAACGCGGTAACAACCTGGTTTCGAGAAAGGAGAGGGCTTGCACTCGGTTTGGCGAGTTCTGGTGCCTCGATCGGTGGCGTCATAATGCCGTAAGTTTAGTCAGGGCTACCAAATCTCCTGACCTGCTACATCTATATGCTATACAGACATTAAGCAGACTTCTCAAGCGGGCTATAAACAAATCAATATCGCATAGCTACCTCCATAATAATATCTCGACTATCACGTTTCCTTTTCCGATCCCTAACTTCTTATTGTTAGTATCATGTTCGAGCGCCTCGTCCACCACATCGGATTTGGCTGGACTGTGCGCGCCATCGCCTTCATGCTTCTGGGCCTCCAGGTCATCGGCGTCCTGACGATTCGCTCACACCTTGATCATCGACCAAAACCGATACATTTGAGCGAGTTCGTTGCACCATTTAAAGAGACACCATATGCTTTAAATGCTCTCGGTTGCTTCTGCGCCATGTGGGGAATCCTTATCCCATTCAACTATATCGCACTTTCTGCACAGTCTGCGGGCATCTCGCCAGGACTTGCCATTTACATGATTCCAATCCTCAACGGAGCTAGGTAATGCCCGTCTCATGTTCCCTGCTCCCTTCTCTCATACAAATTCCGCACCGACTGACCTTCCCTTCTCCATAAAAGCCTCATTGGCCGCGTCTTCCCTCCCTGGGCAGGCGATCACCTCGGGCGCTTCAACACCGCCGTTATATTCCTATCTCTTGGCACTCTTCTCGTCCTCGCAATGTGGATCCCTTCATCCTTATCTCCCTCGCCGGCCCTCACAATCACATTCTCCGCCCTTTTTGGTCTCCCGCTTGGCTGCTTCGCCGCCATCCTCCCTGCTCTCGTCGCCCAGATTACGGTCGATATCCGCCAAATCGGCGTGCGGCTGGGAGCGACCTTCTTCGTCACAGCTTGGGCGGCACTTACGGGGCAGCCGATTGCAGGAGCGTTGCTGCAGAGAGGGCAGGGTTTGGGAAGAATGGAATTTGTATATCTGAAAGTGTTTTGTGGCATTACGATTGCGTTAGGAGCGATCTTTTTAACGGCAGCAAGGATAAGTAGTAAAGGGTGGAGGTTGTTGGAGAGGGCATAAATGCGGTAGAACCATTGGCACACCTAGAAGGGTAAGTGCTACCACTTTGTGACGGCGATGTCGCCCACTAGATCAAAGTTTTGCTATCGAATTGTTACCGACTATTTCGATTAAACCGAGGCCTTTCCAATAAGTTTTAGGTATTTGATCGAAACCGGCGTAAGAGTTAGAAACTCATCTCTTTACACACCCACACCCCCTTGAGTACTTCGCTGGCTGGATTTCAAAGTTTTCTATTGGATGGTCAGCCGGATCTTGAATCTTAGAGCTCTACGTCACTGTTACCGCCCCGAAGTTATCAGGTGGCTGCAAAACAGTAGGCATGTTGCCCGAGACTCGTTTGGTCTAAAACGACAGAAACACGGGGTAGATGTTATGGTGATCCTTCACAGGCACCTTTAAATTGACTCTTGACTATTCTTGAGAGGGAGAAACGCGGACTGCAGTATGTTAGTCCGAGTACAGCCTAGGGTCTGTGGGTGAAGCTAGCTGCTCGAAATGCGCCGTCAAACTAGTGATTCTACGTACGATCAGATGCAGATGGAGAAGCAACAGGCCTAGGGAGAAGAAGTGGCGATGGATTCTTGTCACCTCCAAGCTCCGGGCGGTCTCATGCGGTTCAACGAAAACCGTGTCACTTTCACCTGGCTTCGAGTGAGGCAGAGTACGACCTTTCACCAAGTATACACACTGCCCAATATGATCTTACAAGACAGCGAACACACTACTTTTAAGCTGCCGTTAGGATGATCTGCACAGACTCCGTTACATAGTAGTGCCAGTATACTCAGTGTAGGTTGCGGGGTCCCAAAAAGCACCAAGTTCAAAAGGCGCTATTCATGGCGTCTGGAGTTGACTCTCCACCGACTGCTAGTTCGTCCTATGATTATAAAGCTCACGAATGCGTATCGTAGTCAAGTGGCAAAATTCAATGACTTCGGATGTGGCACCAAGTGATACAGTTTACTAGGTTTATTCGCTCGGACGCATCAAGTCGCCAAGGCGGCTGTTAGAAGGGTGCACCTGCCAACCGTATGCCGCCATGTATGGCGCCGTAAGGCTGACGCCTAGAGGGATCAAAAGTCCCCTAGAGCTGGTCCCCGAGGAAGCGGCGCCCAGAGGAGCCGCCTAGACAACCAACTCTAGGGTACCTTTGGTGGGGCCTGCATCAACCCTTAGGGCTGTGTGGTTGGTATGTTCGTACGATTGGGTGGTGAACCCTTCTAAGCCATTGCGGGTTAGCCGGTCCAGACCTCGCAGTCCAGAGGCTGTTGAGACAAGTTGTCGGTGTAAAAGTTGGATCAATGAGAAGAGTAGCACTATCAATCGCATAAGCACGATCATGCCGGCTATTAATGGAGTCCAGGTTCATGTCTCATTTCATTTGAGGATGCTGTAAGTCGTCAATGTGACGTGGAAGCTCGTTTTGGTCTCCAGTGTCATAGTGCAGCATCCAATAAGTCGCAGGCATACAGAAACAAAGATTCTATTAGATTTCTTCCACTGAACTAGTTGGCTATCCACATAGCATGTTTTATTCAAATCCCAGACTTAATGTCGTCGGCAATCTTCTCGGCTACCATATATACCGTGCCCATAGGAAGACCTGGTGGGACGAATGGAAACACCGATACGTCAGCCACCCGAAGGTTCTTCGTTCCGTAGACGCGGCCCTTAGAGTCGACGACCGCATGATCATCATTAACATTCCCCATCTTGTTAGAGGCAGCAGCGTGGTACATGGTATTGAAAGCTTTCTTGATATATTGCAGGATCTGAGCGTCGGTCGTAACATTTGCGCCTGGGTAGTATTCTGGGCCAATTGTGATGGGATTCATTGCCGGTGTCTCGAAAATCTTCCTTAGACGCTTGAAACCGGCTATGACAACTTCAATATCGGTCTTACTAGTGAACCAATTGGGATTTATCAAGGGCTGATCTTTCATGCTTGCGGAAGAGATAGAGATGTTTCCGCGTGACATTGGTGCAATATTAACCGCCATCAGTGTTGCATATTGATAACCATCGGTCGGACCTCCCTCGGTTGGGTTCGAAAAGTCTCCTACGAAGGAGGGTAGCGTAAAATATTCTAATTCGGGCCAGTCAGAAGGGAGAGTAGCAAGGTCTAGATGAAGATCTTGGTAAGCTCAATGACAGGGGCATGTGCTTCTAGATGCTCGGACATACCTTGCTGAGCAGCTCTGGAAAAATTGGAACGCAAGTACTCTGGTATTTTCTCATAAGCCCCAAAATCACCCCCTGGACTTGAGAGCATGCCAGCTTGTTCAGTATCGAATTGAACAATCGCCTTTTGCAGATTGTCTCCGTAATTAATGGCTGTACCTGTCTGAACGTTGACACGGTAGGTGATGCCATAAAACGTATGATCTTGCATACCATGGCCGACCCCTGGGCGATCCGCAATGATCCCAATACCAAATTGCTTCAGTAAGGCAGCAGGTCCCACTCCAGAAACCTGCAATAGCTGTGGAGACTGGAATGCACCTGCAGACACTATGACCTCTTTCGCCGCGGAAATCAAATAAGACTTTGTCGCATTACCGTAAGACACTTGAACACCCCTTGCCGTGATGCCATCGAACACAATTTTCTCTGCTAGCGTGCCATTGAAGACTGATAAGTTTGGCCGACCCAGGAATGGCCGCAAAAAAGCTGTTTCGGAAGAGTCCCTGTTGCCATCGGTGTGATTTATTGCATTCACAAGAAAGGCGGAGCCGTTGAGGGCCCCACTCGTGAATCCATTAACCGGCACTATGCCAACTGCCTCCAATGACTTTGAGAACCAAGTACTGATGGCTTGAGCATAATTTGGATAGGCAAGCTTAAGTGGGCCATTGCTTCCAAGGGTAGAGGTATCATAGTCCGGAGTCGCATTCGCAATCCTCTTGCTCATATCTGGCGGTGCGAAACTCAAGCTCTTGTTGTAGTATTGAGATACGTTGTCATAGACCCATGATTGGTCATTGACTTCATCGGCCCACCTTTGAAGTGCACCTTTGGTGGTGCGTTGATAGCCCATGTAATTTAAAGCGGTACAGCCACCGAGCTAGAAAAGGGTCATTTCATAGTCTTAACGTGAAGGAACCACAAGATGTACCGTCTTACCACGAGCATAATGTACAACAGCATTACCTAGGCCCTGTAATGAAGTCTCAGAAATATGCTTAGTTATATTACCTCGGAGGGACTCACCGCTTGAGGTGTGGTTGTAAAGCCCCAATCCAGAAGAGGGTTGGTGTCATCGGGATCTTTGCCGTTGTAAAACACATCATCGCCAGGGATTGAACTGAAGTTGCCAGACGTATACTCGTAAGGATTGCCTGCTTCAATGACGGCAACTCGAACTGATTCCTGCTCAGATAGACGAGAGGCAATGGTGAGTCCAGCGTTACCGCCTCCAACAATCACATAGTCGAAGCTAGTATCTTCAGTTGCCATTGTAGGATAGCATTGAGTACATTTGATGAATTGGCACGTAAATAGCTGCCAAATTAGTAAAGCAAGGCAATTGCCATGCGCCTTTGGACCCATGATCAATTAACGAATGTTGAATGTGGAGACTAAAGTAGGAAGAAGATGGGAGTCAAACCTGGAGCTTGTGCGGCAACATTTATATTCGCCCTCATATCTTTGATGGTAGTGCGCCAAGACTTTTGGTCGACTCATCACTTGGATCTATTCCGGCGTTTTACTGGGACCCGCCCATCGCTATAACCCAATTCGCTCCTGATGATCGCAACGTGGGATGATTAAGACTAGGAATATATTCCCAGCCTAAAGACGGATCGCTCGAAGAAAATCGGATTTAGAACAGTCGGAGAGTTAGTAAAATGGCTAGTGTAGAACCCTGTGCTAACTGCGCAATCCTTGGAAACATATGGACCCGTGTTTTAAGTAAGCGGGMAACTCTTGCAGTGAAGTTGCGCATGGTGCCTGCTGCCTAGATTTAGCCTCGCGGGTGCAAGGATTTCGTCTTCAGGCAGATTTTGCCGTCCTATAAGGTAATGAAGTAATGGTAGTTATTCTTTTGAGTTCGATGTTTGAGCATAGAAAAAGCAGGATAACAGAGTATGACGCTGGTCACGAATAAGATGGTATATATCAAGCAATTACTGAGTCAGAGTGATACATCATGACTTTCTACAGATGTTACTGACCATCCATCAGCCGTCCAATTCAGAGTTGTGACACACGCCGAGGTACGCAGCAGGTCGCCAAGCATCTCATTTGTGCACTGCATATCAATGGTCACAGGATGAGTTACCAAGTCCGCGCGTCCGTCAGGGGAGGTTATGACACTTTTCATATAGAATGCCGCTGATCTGGGGACCTCAAGGGGCGCAGGCAAAGCATCTGAGGGATCGGCGCTCCATCCTGCCAGATGCTGACAGTTGGGATTTAGAACCTCCTGAGCGACAGAATCGGAGATCGGACTGGGCTACGAGCCTGGCCGAGTTCTATCTTCGAAGAGGGAATGATGCACTCCACCTTACAGGACGTCCAGCATCTCATGAGACTTCGGGTTCTATGGCGGTGAACGAGTGTTATGGCCATTGAATCTGTCGGTATAATGTTGTGAGACGAGGTCGGGTGATGCTGTGTAATCCAGATCAGGGTTGAAATGATTCACAATCAAATTTGGGAAGTGTAAAGTTGTGGATAGTACTTTGGGGATAGCTGCACAGCAAAGAATCAGAAGGGAGTGAGTTGAAGCCGCGAGAAGGGAGTTTGAACTTAGTTCCCTCGGGGTCCAACGGCCGCCGATGAAGGTATTGAAGTGCATAGCTTGCACTGGGAAAGGTAAACGGGAGTTGGGTCGCTGACTCAGTGTTAAAAGCTTTTCTTTGCTGCAAATCTGACCTCAGCGTTGGTGTCTTATTAGACTCATTGCTAGCGTGCCCTTTTTCATCGTCATCTTCGTCCTCTTCCTCGTCCTCGTCCTCGTTGTATGTGTCATTTTCGTCCTCATCGCTCTAATCAGTGGGCTGCCAGCCCCTCGCCTCTGCCTTTAATCTCTGTCTAGGCTTTCTAGGGGCTTGCTACGCTTTAGCTTGTAAAGCCGAGGATCAATTCTTAAGCAAGCGGCGTCCTATTCGGTAGGTACGAGTATATAACTGTTTTTTATCTCGGGTCATGCTGCTGGAATCCATGGACTGATCTTTCTTCCTGATAAGTTGTAAACATGAGAATCATTGAAGTCCTGAATCATGCCAACATGATAGTACCTCTGCTCTTGCCCAATCGCTGTAATCGATAGCTGGATCTAGCGAGACACTTTAATGACTCAAGCACTAGTCTGAGTTCCTTGTTCCGACTAGCGCAGTCGCCCGCGTCCAGTTTTGCCCATACTGTCGTATAGTCAAGGCCTTTTTGTTGAATTACCCCCGAGTGTATTGCATCGACGTCTCCGGTAATCTTCGTTTGTATGGCTAGGAATGCTCTTAGCTAGATCTCGCCCCCGCAATGGCCGTGATCTTTGCGTGGCTGCCTGTCTATGTTAGCTATAGATCTCAACATACATGAAAAGCAACGCAAAGGCAGAATTGGAAGCACAGTGTTTGGGGGCTCCATAACCTTTGTTAACAGTTTCTCGAAGTAGTGAGCCTTCCTCTGTTGTCCACTTGCGGTGCTCTCAGCCCATACGCCCATTTGAAGATTCAGAGAACAAGCCACTTGGTCGAGGCGACTCTGCTCATGCGATTCAAAGCACACGCGGCTGGCCATGGTGCCTCTGCAGACTCTGAAGGTACGTAAGGTAATTTGCCTGGGGAGTCAAACGCATTCTCCTTGAGATAGTCGAAAGGATGGCAATGCTGTGTTGACTGCGGGTAGCACTCCGAGACTTTCTTTTTGGTTGTCAATGTAGTGGAAGCTACAAGCAGGCGTTGGGGTAAGGGAATTTTGTAGGAAAAGAGTGAGGGTCGTATGCTATAGCGAATTTTCATTTCCCTTGATTTGAGCGAAGAATCTTGGCGTGCCAAGATGTCAGCCCTAAAAGTCGACCCCTAGAAAGATGCCTAGGTAACACCTGCGTTGGGGCTGCTAATAGGGAACGCCCGCGATTATAGACACGCTGTAAATCAAGCAGTGAGGCTCCAGGCCGTATAGCAGCTTGAAGATACGGGGATGCTCTAGGGGCCTTGTCCTAACATCAGGGTCAGACTTTTACGGAAACGGTCAGCGCGATCCAAGGCTTCTCGTGTTAGAAGTAGAACTACCTAAGGTACCTAAAACCCCAGTACAATCAATGCTCGCGCATGCCTGGGGGGGGGGTTGCGTATGCCTAGCGGCGGCCCTAGGGAGTGAGCGTGGGTGTATCGAGGCACGCCGGCGCAAGTCCCCTAGATTAGGTAGCCTTCTAGCCCCCGCAGTCCCCGTAGCCCCCGGACCTTAGATTCGGGCAATGCTAGACATACGTAGCTAGGCGTACTCAGGCGTACCCAGGCATGTGCGAGCATATAATCAAGATCTAGCAATATAATTTGCGCAGCTACAAATCCTATTCCCCTGGGTGGTAGTGATGGTAGGTCAATTGTCATTGAAACGTATGGTTTCTACGAAAAAGTCAAGACCAATATCGTCACTCTTCGTACTATGGAACTAAAGGTATGCTTTATAGGATACCTATACCCTTAAACATACCCTAGAGTGACCTTCTAGTGAATCGCTGTGATAAGGGAAATACTGTAGCCTAGAATGAGTCCCAAAGAAAGGCGCCAAAGAGAAGGCCCGACAATTCCGCTACGCTCTTGCTAATGAGACCTCATCATTTTTGCCAGAAACTCAAATGTACTTCTACGCTTATCCACGATATCCATGAACTTTTCCTGAGGTCCGATGCTACCGATGATGACCTGGTCTTTCCCACTAGCTAGACCCTCATACGCTTTGTCACAGAACTCGGCGAGCGGCATACCCAGCGTTCGTCCCTTTTCAATGCCCATGTAGTCGTGTAACTCTGTCTGCACAGGCGGTGGGGAGACTTCAAAGATTTTGGTTTTCGATCCTGCGTTGGCGAGCTGCTCGCGAAGGCACAAGGTGAAGCAGTTGAGAGCAGCTTTCGAAGCAGAATATGCCGGCATGTTCCAAGCTGGAACGATAGCAAGGTTGGACCCAGTGCTGTGATTCTTAATAGGACTTTCATGGACAGAACTATTGAATATGGTTACTCACAAGACGATACTCGTTGGTGTCGACTTTGACTGAAGGAAAGGCAGGAAACTGGTGGTCAGGTTGATGAAGCTGGTGAAATTGACGCTCATCTCCTCATGGAAAGCCGCCAGATCGACCTGTCTGGGCTTGGAGAAATCGTATACACCCTGAATTCCTGCGTTAAGATAGACGCAGTCTATGTCAGGATGCTTGGTGGTAACGGTGTGCACGAAGTTGTTCAAATTCTGGTTGTCCTTGATGTCGTATGCGAAGCCATCAGCTTTGTTGCCGTGTTTCCGGACAAAGTCGTCGACCCTTTCTTGTCTACGGCCGACAGCGATGACTTTGGAACCCTCGCGGATGAGTTTCTCGGCCATACCCAGGCCGATGCCAGATGTAGCCCCAACCATGAGGACACATTTGTAGGAGAAAGACATTGTGATATGTTTAGGAATAATAAAACGGCTGATTGTAACCGGCACGAGAGCTCAGAGAAGTCTGAAGAATGGAAATAGTATTTGGCGTTGGAAGTATTAACAAATAAGCAGGAGGACTTGCCAGTCAAGTGACTGCAATGAGGTAGCTTTATACTCGCCCGAATACGTCATTGTATTGCATTGATCAGGAGATTCTCGGGCACTCTCAATTCCTATAGTGGACAGATGGAGCATCCAGTAGCAACGTGCAAGTTGAGACCGTCACGGTGAACTCTGCTGAGCAGGCTTCCCCTAGTAAACCGAATACGGTTAGTGTGTCTCCTGCCCCTATCAGAAAACCTAAAATAGCACAGTTGCTGTGCACCTTGCGATTATAAGGCGTCAAACCCTCCAAGCATGCCTTCAATGCTATAGTACGGCAAGCAACTCTATGTATACCGGATTGGGAAAGATTGACCGTCTATCTTTCATTGGAGTTCAACAAATAGAGTGTCGCACACCCTCAAACAGGTAAGGATCGCCCACCTCCAAAGATATCATTTTGTCACCGCATAGAGCGGGGCCGCGGGAATCCGCCTGTGATGGGGACATTGCTACAGGTCCTAGCGATGAGATATGCGGATCTCGCCTGTGCTCGTTTGCCGTCTGTGATGTAGCTGCCTCGGCTGCCTCGAAGCATACCGTCTTAGACTTAGCGTGGGGGTTTCAGCTCTGAATGAAGTCTCATAGGATTTACTACCTCTAAGCATACTTCCTGGGGATAGCGTGGCAGGTTCACAAACGAATAAAGTCTCAGGGTGTCCCCCGCCTCTGAGCATGCCTTTTAAGGCATAGCGTGAGCGCAAGCCGGCCTGAACCCCGAGTAATCCTGACGAATCCTTCATTCGTTTTACATGGGGAACGTCAGCGGACGTCATCTCATGTCCCTTCGTCCCTTGCTCCTGGGTTGCTTGTTGCCTTTCATAATCACTGTCCTCAAGCATCCAAGCGAAAAGTACCCAGTGAGAACCTAGCATGCCAGCAGGCTTCCCTGTCTGTTCTTACGATACCGGATCCGAGATTTCTTTGGGATGCCGCAGAACTTTTTTGTCTGAAACCAGGTATGCGTCAAGGAGCGAAACCGTCTCTTTCTCCCCCACTCTTGCCAGTCTACCATTCCCCTGGTCTCATCAATTGGGTGGCTCCACCAACGCTCATCACGGACTTAGACTCGGTCAAGTCATTGCTCTTGCAAAAGGTCGTCTTTGTATATGGCTTACCGGGGGAAGCTATCTAAAGCGTGTCTACCGTGCCGGAAGCGAAAGCTACGTTGCGACCTAGACAAGCAAGGATGCACCCAGTGTGCTCGAGCAAAGCTCACTTGTTCGGGTTATCGCGACACTGAAGCTCTTAGATTTAGAGATGAGAATAGTGTTACCAGGAAGAGAATTAATGCCCAGCATTGTGTCCAATCAGTACCCCGTTCCGTCTCCATGCCTATTTGCAGCCAAGCAAAGGACCTCTTTTACTATAATTACGTTGTTGGCGCCAACAAGCCCTTCAACTTTCTACAAGCAATCTACTCGCCTACTTCGAAGGTGGAGTACGTTGACAGGAGTCTAAATGCCGTTGCCCTGGCCTACTTAGCGAATCAGCGATATTCGCCTCGCGCCGAGGAAGAAGCTAGGCAGCAATATGTGTTGGCTCTGAGTTCGACTGGTGCCGCTCTACGGACCTCAAACCACGCAGGACAGGGCTCCACTATCCTTGGGATAATGCTGCTTGACTTGTATGAGAAGATCACCAACAAAGAACCAGCACTTCATGGGGCCTGGGCGGCGCATTTAAGCGGCGCCTTGGCTTTGGTCAAATATGGTGAGGACGAGCAGTTTGAAGATCCTAACGTTCTGTCCATGTTGATGCGCTTAAGCACAAACCTGCTCATCAGCTGCGTAGCAAGTGGCAGACCTTTCTGCACGGGCTCCGTCATCCTTCGCGCTGAAATCACAACTCGTTTACCAGGACCTATTAATCCGAAATGGCAAGAATCGGAACTCATGGTTGAATTTGCTTGTCTACGGCAGGAGATTGAGGAAGGTGCTCTTTCTGATGCCAACGCTATCTCATCTCTGGTCAACCTCGATTTCAAGTTCGCAAAGCTCTCCATGGAAGTCCCCCCTTCGTGGCAGTATAAGACGACACGAGTAAAGGAAAAGTCAAAGCATCACTATGATCTGTTTCATCACATATACCCAGCTGAGCACGTTGTACAGATGTGGAATACTCTTCGGCTAACCAGAATCGTGATCAATGAATTGACATGCTCCCGATCTTCGAATACTTATAGAACGCTTCAGAGAGATTTTGAGAATACTGCTTTACAGGAACGTGCTAGTGGCATAATTAGAGATATGGCGTCTGATATATGTGCTTCGGTACCACAGTATGTTCGACATACTAGTGGGTCCCTCTTTCAACATTCACTAAGAAAGCCTGAAGACTTGGGCGTGCCATCTGATAATGACGCCATATCTCCGTTTCGTGAGCGTTGCAATGCAATTCATCATGTTCCGTGCTATCGGCTCATCTTCCCACTTTACGTCGCGGCACAGTCAGGTGCGACTCCAGCTTCCCTGAAACGATGGGTTATCGAGCAACTGCAATTTATGGCGGATTACCACGCAATAAGAAACGCGGCAGCAATAGCCAGTGTCCTAGAGTCCGGTGAATCAAAGCACATCTGGGATGTGTATGCAATGCTCGGAAGTTACGCTTTTGTTTCTTAGCGCTGTCCAAGCCTTTGCTCTTGCTTGTAACGCTTTGCTATTTGACATCCTGAACGTCTGATCTTGTTCGCATCGAGTCTGAAAACCGTTTAAGGAACAGTTGTAGAGCATAAAGAATCGTGCTTGAGTTGGACGTTACGGAACCATTCGATCTCCATTGCATGACCCTTGATCTGCGCATTGAAATACTCTTCGAGCTCTATAGTTTCTGTGCATGTCCGCGCTCCCTCGAGCACACCACTTTCGACGATTGCTTTTGTAGCCACAAAAAGTATGTGTGTGGCCAGATTTCTCGCGATGCATACCCTCGAGCCCGTACTAAATGGGATCAAATCTCTTTCCATCTTTCTCTTCTGCGCTTCGAACCCAGTCTGGCTAGCATTTTCCCCATCAAGCCATCTTTCTGGGTGGTATTCGAATGGCTTGGGGAATAGCTCAGGATTATGATGCAAAACATATGGCGCGATTCCAACGTCGGTCTCACCAGGAATGTAAAATCCGTCTACCTGGAAGCCTCCGCGTGGCACGACCCTAGAGAAGCGCGCTGGATTTGCCATTCCCAGCCTCAGACCCTCTTGAACTACAGCACGCAGATATGGCAAAGTCAATAAATCCGTCGTTGGGCCTTTCCCATATAATCTCAGCTCTTCCTTTAAGCGTCCGTGGACGCCCGGTTTGTTGACTAGATGGAAGACAATAGTCACAAGTTTCACGGCTGTGGAGTCGGTGCCGGCGAACATAGCCGCCATGCATTGGACATCGGTCTCGGGCTTAGAAATACCGGCTGCCAGCAGCCGCGACTGGTATGTGTCATCCTTTTCGGGGTTGGCGTCGTTAGTGATGGAGGTGGCGAAATCATAGACACGAGCAAAAGACTTATCGAGCTCAGGATCTGGAAATAGCCAACGAAGCATGAGGTTCACTGTTCCGAACAACCAATTTGGGAGAAGAGAGAAGCGACCAGCTTCCAAAATGGCATATACAAACGGCAACGCTGACATTTCATTCATCTTGGATGCCACACTCGAGCACGCCTCAGCTGGTGGCGATGGCACCGGCTGCTCATCGAGAGCGCCGTACGTTCTGTTGAATAAGTAACCTGTTACGGCATCCATCATGAGTCTGTAAGTCAACGCCAGGACGTCAACCCTAGCCGGCTCTGTTTCGAGCATCATCTTATTCGCCTTTTCGCTCTTGAAGCGTTCCACGAATCTACTTACGCACTCTCCAACAATACCCGCTTGAACCCCGGCAGCTCTGACTCGACCCATTGCAAAAATGGGCGCTACGGCTTTGGCTCGTACGTCACGATAAGTGGCATCTCGAGCCGAGAAGATTGTGTGCACTCCACCAACTTTGAAATTCTCATAACGCGCTGCTTTTTTGAATCCGCCGCCAGCGACATAAATAGAATGCAGCGCGTCGCCGTCAGAGATGGAGACGGCATTGGGCGCGATGCGGAGAACGGAAGTTTTATATTTGCGGTGGTAACTCTCGATTACGCGGCATTCTATGCCTAGGAAGCAGATAGTGAAAAGATAGAGGGAGGTGATGCGAGCCGGAAGCGGACCGGGAATGTGTGAGAGAGGATGCAGAAAGAGCCGGTAGAAGACTAGAACTGCCAACGACGCCAAGATGAGGAGCAGTATTGCTGTTAAATTGAGAATCAGGTCTGAAAGAACAGCTTGCGCGTAAGTCATGCTGATGTTGGGATTTTCGAAAGACTCAGCGGGATTGCCTTCTTGTAGAATCATTTGCAGGTTCTCATTATGAATCGGTTCTTAGTCTGAACTACCTCTACCGTCAGATATCAGCTTTGATACGCATAACTTGGAGTATGCGGGTGGCTCTTTGGATTAAACAGCGCCAAAAAGTCACAGATCGAAAATTTACTTGGTTCCACAACTATCCAATCGGCTAGAGTTGTCTGGGCTGTCCACCAATGTCATTAGGTCAGCGAGCTACTCGGTCCTTTCCTCTGGACGAATCTAACAATCACATGAGAAAACAAGATGTTGAGAGAAACCACGTTCTGATGGTTTATTGCCATTTGCACCACATACATGCAACAAATAATTCCTTTTCCGTTCCAATATGTCAACAGTAGAATGCGTCCAGCCTAAAGCTTTCAAGACCATGCTTCCGACATTGGAAGGAATCACTCAAGCCTCCTTCAACAATGACGGTGAAAGAAATAAGGCGCTATTGGCAGCGTACGCGCTCATAAATAGGCTGGAATCACCCTGGGAGACCGTCTGCCGGCTTGCCATGACACAGGTAATCTTGTGATCACTCCATCCGGTTCCTTCCTCTCACTGAGCCTGCATGAAAAACTTGTAGCCGGCTCTCGGAGCGTCGTTGAAAGTAGTCAAAGACCTTAAGTTGTTCGAAAAATGGCATCAACAAGGGGATATTGCTATGACACATAGGGAGCTTGCGAAGCTGGTCCCTTGCGATGAGCTGCTCCTGCGTAAGTCTTCCCAATTCTCTTTCGCTTGGCTTGCTTCAAAATATCGCGCTTCATGGATGATACTAAAGATCGTAAATAGAACGTCTCGTTCGTCATTTGGCTGCGAATAACATGCTGGAAGAGGTCTCTCCAGGGCGATTTACACAGACTGCTTTCACGCTCGCCCTGCTCCAGCCAGTCTTTGGGGAATGGATCAACTATATGTAAGATAACCCGCTGTTCTTCCTACTTACTAGGTACTGATGGTGCTCAGGTACGATGCGACAATCCCTTGCTTCCACAAGATGCCTGAATATCTAGCCGAAACCGGCTACTTAAATCCCACAGATCCAGAAAATGGCGTCTTCCAATATACCAAAGGTTCAACGGGAAACTTGTTCGACTACTATAATGCCCGCCCACAAGAGGGTGACTCTTTCAACCATGTCATGGGGGGAGTGATGGCACATCAGGCCAGTTGGTTGTCAATGTACCCACACGAAACGCTCGTGCAATCTGCATCCGAGGGCTCTCCCATCCTCGTCGACGTGGGTGGCAACGTCGGCCATGACTTGGAACGGTTCCGACTCAAACACCCGGAGATTGCTGAAAGATTGGTGCTGCAAGACAGACCCGATGTGATCGCCTTATCAAAGTGCCCGGATCCCGTGCAAAAGATGTCTCACGATTTCTTTACCCCGCAGCCTGTGAAAGGTCAGTATTGGACATGTCGGAGCCTCTAAGGCCAGTAGAAAAGACTGACATCAACAATTATAGGTGCGCGAGCATATTACTTACATGGCGTACTTCACGATTGGTCTGACGAGCATGCCCGCAAGATCCTCGAGATGCTAAAGCCGGCGATGAAGCCGGGATATAGCAAACTTCTGGTGCATGAGCATGTTTTGCCTGAAAGCCGACCTCATCCGCAGGCGACGGCGTACGATTTGACGATGATGGTTAAGGTGGCTGCGCTTGAGCGGAGTGAAACCATGTGGCGTGAACTCCTCGCGTCATGCGGCTTCAATGTCATGAAAATATGGACTTCTTCGCTTATGACACAGAGCATCATCGAGGCAGAGCTGGCATAAAATGGTTTAGCGGAGTGGTGAATAAAGCTGCAGTGGGGAGAAGATGCACAATATGCTTCAAAATTGTTGGCGAAATCGCAACCTCAACTACGTTGACATCACGTGAATTGATTCAATCAGCAGGGAGCCAGAAATGTAGTAGCATCAGTAGCATTGGACATAGTCTTATTTGCCCTTCGATGACTTTGCTTCTATTCAGTATTCTACCCTACTTTATTTGTCCAAGATTCTAGAATAATTACTGATGATCTGGGAATGCCACTTGTAGGTTCTAAGTCTGTAAGGGTGGTATTTTTGTAAGCCCTTGGATCACAGTGAAGCTTCATTTTAGTGGTTCAGTTCTTTCGGCCATCTGCTGGTGATCATACACTTGAAAAGTAGATCTATAGTGACCCATGAAGATTCAACGGAGTTTCAATGCAATTGTACAACCACACGAGTCCCTTCGTGTCCCTCCCGTCGGCCCCCAGCATTCTAGTTCTGCGAGATTCTCATCAGTCTCCGAAAGCACTAGACAGACAAGAGGCATGCATATTCCTGCGCCACGACCTTTATCTTACAATGACGGTGACGACGGTTGAGGTGGAAAGGGCGAAGGTACAATGGTATTAAATGTTTAGTGTGGCCAGGCTTGAGGACAGGAGGATTTAGCGCGAGGGGATGACAGCGCATTGTGGTGTTGAAGACGGCGTTTCGCTGAGCTGAGACTTTACATGGCTTAATAAGAGACGAGCCCGGTCAAGGTTTTCGATATGTGGTCCTAGAAGCCTTCCAGAAATCCGTTGATGAGAGGACGATGTATGAGTTTGAAAAGGCTAGAGATAACCCTTGCTAGGTTCAATTGGAAAGAGCAAACAAATATAGAGTATGATACGATTTTGCTTCATAATATATGAGATGCGTGTCAAAATCCAACAAGCAATGCTGCCCGCGTTGATAAGTATTGCCAATATCCAACATCTGCCTTGCGTGTATCTAATTGCAATCCACGATTCCTAGACTTTCAATCTTCGAGACCTTCCCCCATCCGAGTTTGATGGAAGATTACATGACGACCCTCATGCCTAGGCATTGCTTGATAACAGACCAGCCCCTAACTCACGACTTACTTGCGTCCTCCCTCGATGCGGGTTGAACTCATCTTGCTCTGCTAGATAGGTCCCCAAGGTGGTCCCTCGTAATGTCCGAGAAGCACCAACCACATTAATTGGTCTCGAGAGCGAGTAAGGATTCGATGTTTTATAGGCGCCACAACTGACAAGTGCCTCGATCATGAGTGCTGTCCAAAAATCACTCGCACGACTCACGGCATAGTCAAGTGTAGTGCCGTCCGGGCCACATGGCTCGTTCAAATCCTCGCCCTTCTCTATGATAAGCTTCAAAGTGTCGACTAAGTGTTCATTGTGGGCGTATAAATTGCTGTAGATAAGTAGCCAGGGAAGCGTAGCTTTTTCACCTTTATCGGTAAAGATCTGGAGATTCTCAAACGACTGGTGACCAAACAGCAACCTCAGAACATCAACTGGTGCTGGAACCGCCATCGCCCGCTCAAGGTGGGACTGCTTGATTTGAGTGATCTTGCTTAGCAATAGGGAGACAGTGTTTAGATTATCATGGAGTTCGTAATCGGCAGTAAGAAAAGAAGATAAGATCGCTTCGTTCAAAGCTTCATCTATCGAGAACCTTTCACCGCCAGTAAATGTGCCAATGACCTCTTCGCAGGTTTTTGGCAGCCCATGCATGAAAGGCGAAAGAACATTATATTCATATCTTTCCCTTAGAGAGTCGATGCCGCATAAACACTCTGAAAGAAGATGTCTGTCACAGGAAGCGACATGAACAGGTCCAAACTTGGGTGTAAGCACTTCCTTGATATGTGCGTATGAGGAAATGTTACCGATGATTTCGAGTCGGCGCGCATGGTAAAATAGCACGGATGCAGAGTATCCGAGGAATGGGTATAATGTCTGGAAATCTGTACTCTTGTGGGTTACGTATTCGGCCACGGGGGACTCATCGTCACAGTAATGAAAAGAATCAAAAATTTCTTTCAAATAATTGCTGCATGCTTTGAGGAGGAGCAGATCTCCGTTGCAAGGAAGTATTTGCCTTTGAGGCTGCAGCAGCTGCCACCCGCATTTATCAAGGAACGTCTTGACAGTCTTGTGGGTCAATTTCACCTGGAATGTCGATAGCGGCTTTCCCCGTTCTTCAATATCATGATCGTCAACACCTTCGTCCGATTCGTTCTTGGCATTCTCCATCTTGTCTTCGCTACCATCCTCGTCCTCACTATCGTCTTCGTCACTATTGTCTTCGTCACTACCGTCTTCGTCACCTTCGTCCTCGTCATTATCGTCCTCATCCGTTACCTCGATGATCTCCAACAGCCCACCGCATTTGGCCCGAACTCTTCTGGAAAATATTTCAAGTTCAGAGGCATCAATAACCTTTCGGATGCTAGGGTCTGATTCCGTGGTGAAAGTCAGGGCCACCAGAAGTTCTTGTAACAAGAGACTTCTTTTCGCAAAGCCCGAGATTTGCAGCATGACAAAAGCTTCGTTTTTCGCCTGCGGTTCCATACGCTCTATTATGCGCTTATATATGCCTTCGAGCTCGTCTGGAACACTTTCCAGGCGAGCCGAGAGCTCATCGATCCTCTCGCCCTT
Organism: Cladonia macilenta KoLRI003786; assembly: GCA_000444155.1. NCBI lineage: Eukaryota > Fungi > Ascomycota > Lecanoromycetes > Lecanorales > Cladoniaceae > Cladonia > Cladonia macilenta. The sequence goes on from KE598564.1 coordinate 171,989, forward strand.
ACAAAAGCCTTGTACAAGCTCATCTAGAGCGAAGCGTGCCCACAGAAAGACACCATCTGCCCTATTCACTATCTCATCGCAAAGAGTTCTCCATTGAGAGTCTTCGGCGATCTTGGAAGGCATATCGTTCATCATTGATTGTACGTAAGCACGGATACCTCGGCGGTTCTCTTCCGACATCGACAAGCTGGGTGTGCCCTCCAAAAGCTGAGAAGGAATTGGCTCAGGACGACTGGATACGTAGATCTTGCGAGGAGTCCCCGGATTATTGCCAACAGTCTGCAACTTTGTGAGAAATCGCAATAGTTGCACCAGGTTTCCCTCGTACTCATCCAACCCATCTATGAAGACACATAGACCCTTAGAGCTGTGGTCGAATACTGAAAGCAAGCATTCGCGTAGTCTAGCCTCGTGCCAATATGTACTCGACTCAGAGGGTGCATATTCCTTGGGCCCAGGCATGGTGTCCAGCAGTTGTACGAGAAGCGATCTCAATAACCCCTCGAAGTTGTTATTCATGCCCTTTCCTCCGCGAAAATCAAAGAAAAAGTAGATCGTCAGCCACTCGCAGTTTTTATATTCTCGAAGCTTAGAATAAGTTCTGTCGTTGCAGACCAGATACTGTGTAAGCGTCGATTTCCCGGAGGCTGGCTTCCCACGCAACCAGAAAAGAGGTTTTGAAGTTGACAACCAGTCGGCAAAAACGGAATCCCATATCCATGCAAAGCTGCTCTGGTCAGTGTCAAGGTTTTGTAATTGTTGCTCGCGAGAACGGCGTTCAGCGAAATCGAGGGTACTCATCAGTCCTGGATCGTTGAATGAGCGATCAATCCAGTTTGTCTTTCAGAAGAGCTTCGGTAGCTTACCATCAAGAGACTCTCGCCGGACCTGTCTCTCTGCTCGCTCATCTACAGCACGTTTGCGCTGTAGTTCCTGAACGTAGCTGTTCAATACATCTCTAAATTTCCTGTATCCATCATCGGTTGTGCCTGTAAATCGGCACATATTCATATGGTTGGCATGTATGCTGTCATAGCCATAGTCTGGGGAGTCAAATGAGGAAGACTCGTTTGTGACAACCTTAAAAAAGCGAACAAATGAGCTTGTCTCTATAATGTCTCTGTTGGAAGAATTCAGGGATTACTTTGCCGCCAAGCGCCCTAAGGCTTGTCATACCAAGTTCCTCTTGAAATGTATACAACTGAAGACGACTTCGTTGCCCGGTATCTTGGAGGATATCGTAGAAGTCCCTTCTCAATTCAAGCAACTTCGAATTGCCACTGGCGGGGKCTAATTCTCGAAGGATGGCATCGTTGACGTCCATTTGTGCAGCTTTGGCTAAGTTACTCGCCATTAAGCCCCATGATGCAGAATCGGAGCCGCGATGTGGAGTGCCGAAGAATATCACAGCATGAGCGGAGGTATAGATATCATGGATGTGGCTGCTGCTAATTCGTTTACGGGCTTCGACAAGGGCCTGCTTTACCACAAGACCACCCAAACTGTGAGCAACAAATATGATCGGACGAGTCGCCAGTTTCGTTCGCTCCCGGCTCAGCGCATTCAGGAGCGAATTTCCATGGTCGAATATTCCGTTCTTACTCTTACTAGAGGCGTAATATCCCGTGATCTTGGAGTCATATCCGTATGTCAACACGCGCAGCTCAGGGAAATCCTGAGGTATCAGGTCCGCCGGCCAGAACATCCCAGCTCCTTCTTTATCTCTTCGTTGATCCCTCCATCTCTTGAAAGGATTGCGGTCCGACGTGTGTTGCTGAGGCGTCAGCGATGACTGCCACGTTTTCCGCGGGTGACCCTGTAGGCCGTGGACGAAGACGAGGTCCGCTATGACCGACTGCTCATCGCGTGGCTGATGCAAGGTTGTGAGACCGCGATCCCCAACTCTGACTGATGATTGCTCTTCGCGTTGCCCCATGGTGTCCAATTCTGATACCAGGTATGCCACGAATCAACTCCTTGGTCCATTCCTATGTGCAAAGTGGGCAAGGAGCGAAGACGTTGCGACGTAGAGGTCTTCAACATCGGGGGCGCAATTCCCAGCTCACCGCCCGCTCTCAGCCTCAAAAAGCCATACCAGTTGAGGCTTAGCTATCTTCAAGCAGACTAAGCGAGAGGTATGAAGCCTGCAGGAGCCAGTGCGTGATCAGTCGCTGTTTGTAAGCAGTCTTGTCAAATGATAAACCAGAGAACCATTGCTAGCCCCGTAGCATCAGCATTGGGGTCTACCAGCTGCTGCGACGCCATCGCCATCTATGTGTGGTGCAACGATGTTGACAGTTCTAGTGCCGCCCTCGAATTTGTCTGTGATCAGCCATCGACTCTTTTTTAAAGCAGACGGTGTTAGATCAACCTCGTGGACAAGCATGCTTCGAACGATACAAATAAGCAGCTTATCACAACAGATCACCTCGCCTCGAAAGCTCTTCATTGTATGCTGGCAACTTATCCAAGAGGCAAGAGATGTGTATAGGGAATGAAACCAAGAGTCTGTAAGATACCCTAATAAGGGTGCCCAGACAACTGCCGCTCCGGCCGGGATAGCCACGGGCCAGGAGCCTAATAAATTGCCCCACATGTAGGGCATTTCGAATCTCATTTTCCTGCAATTGGCCACAATGATATGATATAGGGGCGGCTTAAGTTGCCTAAGTTTGCAGCACGCTCTAGAGAGTCCGTATCGACTTGAAATTCGCGCCTGCCAACAATTGCTTAGAAGGACTCACCTACCAACTTGAAGCACGTATCAACTTGAACGCCCTATAGGGCTGAACCTAAGGCGAACGGAACTGCCCCTCAAGTTGCCATAGAGATACCCTGAAGCTCAGACTCTCGGGACCTTTCTAACGGGTTCTTTGGGGTTCTTTTAGGGCCCGCTTCAGCAGCTTTAGGTGAAACCCTATCGCTTTCTAGCTTATAGGTGCTTCCAGTTGATAGGTGCTTACAATCACCCTTCTGGCGCAGATCATGACTCTAGATGTCATTCTCCATACAGAGAGTGACACCAAAAGTCCTGATTTGCGTTAAGCCATCCCTAGCAAGCCCTAACCCTAACTCCAGTCCTGGCCCCTGGAACATGTCGATGTCTTCTAGGGTATCATAAGGCCTAGACTCTAATTCCCTAGGGGGTTTCTTAGGCCAAGTGCCCCCAATTGATACATGTGTTGGGCGCCAGGAGCCCTAATCTAGAGACCCCTAGAGCACCCTTTTAAGGGTGAGCTCACAGGGCTAGTTTGTTTGCGCGCCAATATCGTTAGCGCAAATCAGGACTTTTGGTGTCACTCTCTGTACTCTTCACTCCGAGATACAGGTGAGACTAATGATAACCGAGCTAGCGTAGCTGGCACGTTGTGGCGCTCCCCAGATTAGCAGTTGCAAAACCTTCGCAAGATCTTAGCATTTTCATTTGCGCCCCCTACCCTACTCCCTAGAATAACTATCTATATAAAAGTCAATCTAGTCATATATTGGTGCTGTAGATTGAAGCGTGTATAAACGCAATATTATATATATTTAATATATATTTATAGCTAGTATTATAGCTGAGAAATTAGGAGTATAGGTTTAGCTACTTAACATTAGGACTTAATAGTATAGTAAGGGGAATGTACTATTAGTAGACATCCTAGAACGGGCTTAGTAACAAGTTATATAATGGTTTAAATAGTTTAGCGATTGAAACGTATAAACTATAAGGGGTTTAAATAGTTTATAGATTAATTCTATTAAACCTARTAATCTTARTAGACTTTYTTATATYTATATAATTAAGGCTTTTATTTATAGTTTAGATCTTCTTATATTTAACCTTTACTAGTAAATTAATATAGTTATTATAATATAAAARGTCTACTCCTTATCTATATAAGTAGTTAGTAATATTATATATCTTAATTTATTTTATTCCCTTTATTCTTTAATTACTTATTTTTAAAAGATCTTATAATATTAGTTTATAATACTTTAAATACTCTTAAATATAAGTTTATTAAATTAAAGAAGTATAATTTAATTTATTTTAAATAAAATTATTTAAACTAGATATTATAATAATATTAATAATAAATTTAAAAAAAGTATTAAAATTACCTAACTAAATTTTTACTATAAAGAAAGGAAGAAGCTTAAAGAATAATTAATATAAGTCTAACTTTATCTTTACTTCTATAATAATATATTAATTAAATAATATATAATAGTTACTATTAYYTTTATATATAAAGATATATAAAAATAGGTATAACCTTATTTATAAAGATACTTAGATAACCTATTAAATATATTAAAAATAATAAAATAAATAAAAGGCTTTACCTATTTTAAAACTAAACTTTATAAAGTATTTATATTATTTAATAAAATAAATTAAGTAATATAGGTTATTTAATATATTAAATAAAAAARRTTTATARTAGAATATATAATATARTTYTAATARTATATARTTAAGACTAAATAAGATAATAATATACTTATAATAATATATAGAAGGGGGTTAAAAGAAAATATTAAGGATAAATTAATAAGAACTAGAGTAAGCCTAGATATATTTAATAAACTTTAAAAAAAAAYTATCTAGATTAATAATAATCTCTTTAAAAGGGCTATAAAAAAAATATAATAGAGGGGTCTTTAAAGTTAGTATAATATAATACTAGTATAAATAAAGCTTTTATTTTAGTAGTAGTAAATAATTAATTAACCTATATAAACTAATACTAATAGAGATTAATATAATAAAGAAGGGATATATA
>KE598564.1:182480-220705 GCA_000444155.1 Cladonia macilenta KoLRI003786
CTTATAGCTTATAACTTTAAGATAATATATTATATAAGAAAAACTAACCCTACTAATTCTTTATTAAGAAGATTTAATTATAAAGGTATTTCTTCCTATAATATAACTCTCCTATTAATATTATAAAATAAGTTATTACTATAGTTAGAGGAAAAGTATAAGCTATATATATATATTAATAATAATATATTATAGATAGCTTTTTTAGTTATAGGTATTTAAATTATAATATTAAAAAGAATTATAAAGGAGCTTATTAAGAGCTTTTATAAGGAGCCTTAAAAATTATTAAAATAAATTATTTATAAACTATAAGACTTTAATAAATAGGTTATAAAGTTCTAAAAAGGTAGAGATATTATTATAGCGTAATATTATATAACTTATATAAATTAATTTTTTAATAAAGAAGATCTCCTTAGGTATAAAAAATAATTATATATCCTAAAAGATAATACTTTATAATAAAAGCTAATTAATTAATATTATAATAATCCYTTAATARGATATTTTAGTATTATAAAAATATTAGARCTCTTATAATATAAATATTATTAAGCTAATATTATAAAGTAAATATAAAACTATATAAAAATTTATAATATTTATTAAAAGATAAAGGTTCCTTAATATTATCTTTATAAAGAATTATAATTCTTACCCTTAYTAAAAGGGCTATAGTAAGAGTTAACTATAGATTTTATAATARRATTACCTTTAAGTAAGTATAAYARYATTATTTATAATTTTATTTTAATAATAATTAATAGATTTATAAAAAGGGCTTATTATCTTACTATAAAGAAAATAATTATAATTAAAAAGTTAGTAAAGCTTTTCTTCTTTAAAATATTATATTAATATAATATATTATTAGGTATAATAAGTAATTAAGGTACTTTATTTACTAATAYCTTTTAATTAAGYATTTATTATTATATAGTAATTAAATATTATATAAATACTACCTTTTATCTATAAATAAATAATTAGATAGAAAAGTAAAACTAAATATTAAAATACTTTTTATAAATATTTATAAATTTARAGWAAATTAATTAAGYTAAGTTATTAYTTATTATTAAATTTATATATAATAATAGTTATTATAGTAGTATTAGCTATTTATTATTCTATATAATATATAGTTACTACTCTAAGATTTATTAAGAAGCTAGAGATAGCTCCTTAGAAAAAGAGGTATCTATAATAAAGGAATATATAAAGTAATTATAAAGCTACTAAAAAAAGATAGAAAAATATTAATAATATATTATTAAAATATAAGTAAAGTATTATAATAAAAACTATCTATAAAAAGAATATAAAGTARRTAAATTARTTATATTATTAATTAAGAACCTTAAATAAAGATAACTTAGTAAGAAGTTATCTTATTAATTTATTAACTTATTTAAGATAGAAGATAAGGTTAGAATATAAATATATTACTTAATATTACTTATAAATTATTAAATTTATAATATCTTTTATATATTATTACTTAAGCYRTACTAACTRCRTAATAGTATAGAGTTAATAGAATTTATATAGCCCCTTAAACTTATTAATAATAAGGAATAGTAGGAGGTAGAAGAAATTATTAATAAGATATAAAATAAGGAAGGTATTTAGTATAAGGTTAAGTAGACTAAGTAGGGTAATATCTATAATTAATAAGTATTAGAAGTAGAGCTTAATATTATACTAGTATTAAAATACGCTTATAATAAATAAATATAATAATAATAGAAGTTAAAGAAGAAGTTAACTTAAATTATATAATATATTAAGTTATTTAATATAATATAACTATRTTACTATTATACCTAGTTAGAATAAGGAGATAATTATAAAGACTTAATAAAAATAAGTAATTATATAACTAGTAGTATTATAGAGATAAAGGAATAATATAGATATATTAAGATATAAGTACTACTATTTATTAAGATATAAGCACTATATGCCTACTATAAGTTATTAATAGAATAAAGGATAGAAGGATTAATAATATTAAGAAAATATTTAAAGGACTTATATATTATARTTAATATATTATATTATAATTAATATATTAGTATTATATCTACAGTAAGTAGGTAGTGAGTTTTAGTTATAAAGGTATTTAGTATTATAAAAGGAAGGCTCTTACTATTAAGAAGATAACTTTAAGATATAAGTATTATTAATATTAAATTCTAAATACTAAATACTAGAAAAAATAAAACAAAAATATAATTAGGCCTATATAAAAGYRGTTAGTATATATAATAATTATATAGAATTAACTTATTATTAAGATTTCTCTTTTTTTTCTTCTTTTCTTTTTTCTTCTTCTCCTCTTTATTTTTTTCCTTTTATTCTTTAATCTCCTCCTCTTCACTTCCTTCTCCTTTAGGGTATAATCCCTAGGGATCTAATTACGTTAGTATTGAACCGTATATAGTATATATAAGGTATAATAATATACTTATATCTTCTTTTTTTTTATTTTTTATTTTTTTTTTATTTTTTTTTTTATTTTTACTTTCTCTTCTTTTTCTTCTTTCTTTTTATTATTCTTTTTTTTCTTTTTTTTTTTTTTTCTTTCTCCTTCTCTCCTCTCCTCTAACTCCCTTTATAGAGAGTTAGCGGCGAGTATAGTATAAATATATAAATAAATAAAAAGATTAAAAATAGATATTATAAATAAGAAATATAAAATAATTTAGCTTACCTTCTATAATAAGTTAATATAATAATATAAGATAAGAATATTATTTATTAATATTTTTATTTTTTTAGATAATAATATTAATTACTAGGCCTACTATCTACCTTATATCCTTAGAGTTAAAGACTTATTTTTATATTATTAAAAGACCTTCTTATAAAGGTCCTTAATATATAAAGTTACTTTAGTAGATATAGGAGGGTTTAGGATTATAATAACTAATATTACTACCTTTTTAATAAAAGAAAGTAGAATCTAAACCTATTAATAAATTATAATTATTAATTATAATAATAATTTACTTCTCTATAATATAGAGAACCCTACTAGTTCTATTTATATTATAAATAAAGTAATACTATTAACTAGATATAGATTTCTTTTACTTAAAGACAGTTTATATATAGTAGATTAGTTATTATTAATTATTAGTAATAACTAGTATATATACTACGCGCGGTATATAGAGTACTTACTAATATTAATAAAAGACTTTAGAGTTATAAATATTAGTCTAAAGTAATATAATACTTTAATATAAAAATACTTATAATAGTATATTTATTACTAAAAAAAATAAAATAAAATAAAATAAAATAAAGTTAATATTAATAATATATTTATTATAATTATATTATATAGTTACTATATAATAACTTACTTATAATATAGCTATTATTATAATAATAAATAATTTATAAGCTATAAGCGTGTTATATAACTAGATTATAAGGTAAATAATACTAAAATAAATTTTTATATAGGAGACTCTTTTCCTTTCTTTTCCTACTAAGTTTTAAAGGTTTTTAATAAGCTTTATATTAATAAGCCGTCTCCTTTTAGAACTATATTAATAGTGTAACTATATATAGTAGAGGTTCTATATTAGTAAACTAATATCTAGAAGAAAAAATAACTATAATAACTAATAATTATTAAGGTAACTTAATATTAATAGTTAGCTACTATAAGTATTATATTAATACTACGCTAGCATAGATAAGTAGAATATATTATATTACCTTACTTTATCTTAATAAGCTTAAAGGGCGTATACCTTATAGTAATARGATCCTTAGTAATTAGTTTTCTAATATAATTAATACCTACTACTACTACTTCACGTCTTTAAGCAATCCTTAATAGCCTTTATTACGTGGTACTAGTAGAGCGTAATAGGCCTACATTATAATAAACAGGCTAACACTTTAAGTAAATAATTAGATTATATAAATATAAAAGACTTAAATAAATAAGTTATTCTATAGTAAGAAAAAGATAGATTACTAATATTAAATATATAAATATTTATAATAACTATAAGGGTTAAAGGACTAAGTATAATTAATAAGCTAATAAAAATATATAATAAAGATACTAAAGCTAGGGAATTATATAAAGAATAAACTAATATAATAATACTAAGTTATTAGGGCAAGACGTACATACTAGAAGAATATATTAAAGAGATAATCTAGGATTATTATAATAACTTAATATATAGGTACCTAAGAGTTACTAGAATWATAGAACTTATTTATAGAAATTATAATATACTATAACTTTAGATGAAGGTGGAATAATATATTAAAAAATATATTAAGTGTTAATAAAATAAGTTAGTAAGATATAAGTTATATAAGAAAATATAATTTATACCTATACTAAAGATACCTTAGGATAATATTATAATAAACTTTATTATTAAACTACTAAAGTCTAAGGACCTAATAATATCAKAGATATATAACGCTATTATAGTTATTATAAATARACTAATAAAATATACTATTATAGTACCCTTTAAAGAAAAATATAAAGTAGATTAGTTAATATTTATATTACTAAATAAACTTATAAGAAACTATAATATACTAGAATTAATAATATTAAATAAAGATAAACTATTTACCTTAAACTACTAGAAAATATTATTAAGARTAATTAAAATAAAGCTAAAAATATTAATAACTTATTATCCTTAGATRRATAAATAAAYTAAAAGAGTAAACTAAATATTAAAAATATACCTTAAGCATTATATAAATAAATAGTAAAATAATTAGGTATTATTATTACTAATAATATAGTTAATATATAATAATAAGTTATCTAAGATAACTAAAATAAYACTATTCTTTATAAATTATAAAAAAAATATAAATGGCTTTCTATAATTATAGGAAGGACTTAATATAAATAAGATACTAATTAAAGCTAAAGAACTTAAAGAAGTTTATATTAAATTAAAAGAAACTATTAAAATAATAAATAAAAAGGTTAGGTTATAAATTAATAAGAATTAAAAAGATAATCCTTTATTTAAGAAGGGGGATAAAGTATATCTCTTAACTAAAAATATAAAATTAAAAAGACTTAGTAAGAAATTAGATTATATAAAAATTAGATTATTTTTAATTATARAATAATAAGGACCTATTAATTATAAACTTAAATTATTAAAAGACTTAAAATAATATCTAGTTTTCTATATATTACTCTTAGAACTAGTAGACTTAAGTATACCCTTATAAAAAACCTTTTAGTATAAAATTAAGGAAGAAAATAAATAAGAAATTAAAAAATTTTTAGATTAATAAGGTTAGAACTACCTTATTAAGTAAAAAGATTATAATAATATTAAGAATATATAAGAATTACTTAAGTATCTTAAGAACTACTAGATCCTTTTATAATAGTTTTAAGAATAAAGAATTAGGTCTAATTAAAATTAAGAAAAACCTTAAAGACCTTAAAATTTAAGTTAAAAAGAGAGTTATTATTAATACTAGCTATTTTATTAGCTTCTAGCTCCTTTATATTTTAAAGTTTATAATAAACTAGCTCCTCCTCTTACTTCTCTAGGTTATTAACCTTAGTATAAAGCCTTAATTAATAAATAATTAGTTTTTAAATTTAGGATATTATATAATAGGCAGCTTCTAACTTCTTATACCTTTTTTTATAAATATAGTAAAGTTTAACCTCTAAGAAAATAAGCTTATAAGATAAACTAATATTAAAGTACTTAATATAAGAATTAAAACTTATACCTATCTTACACTCCTTATTATAATAAATATAATTATTATAATAATATATAATCTTATCAGAATAGGCACTCTCTAGAACGTGCCTTTAATGGAAGGTAGATTTTAAGGGAGGATTAGTAGCATATTATAGTATAAAGGATAGATAACTATCTTTAGGATAAAGATAATAAAAAAGAGGGATAGTATTAAGACCTAATAGTATAATAAAGAGAACGTATTATTAGCAGATATTTTAGAATAGGCTTAGTAATAAGTTATATAATAGTTTAAATAGTTTAGTAATTAAAATATATAAACTATAAGAAGTTTAAATAGTTTATAAATTAATTCTATTAAACTTAATAATCTTAGTAGACTTTTTTATATCTATATAATTAAGGCTCTTACTTATAGTTTAGATCTCCTTATATTTAATCTTTACTAGTAAATTAATATAGCTATTATAATATAAAAGGTCTACTCCTTATCTATATAAGTAGTTAGTAATATTATATATCTTAACTTACTTTATTTCTCTTACTCTTTAATTACTCATCTTTAGAAGATCCCACGACGTTAGTTTATAACACTTAATTATAATAACTATTATAAAGTAGGGTAATAATATCTATTTAAACTTAGACCCTTAATATCTTAATAATAGTATATCTAAAATCTATAAGTAATATAGTTCTAGAATTATAAGAGTTAGATCTATAGCTTTTATATATAAACTTTATTGATTAGGTCAACTTTTTTATAAACGGTCGTGGTGGTGGGCGTAAATGAAAATGCTAAGATCTTACGAAGGTTTTGCAACTGCTAAAGACAGGTTCGCTTTCGCTCTCGCGTCCGCTCCCCACATCGTCTCTCTGTCCTTTCCCTTTCCCTCTCGTCGGGTCATCATCAACCACCCTATTCCCATCACGGGAGTGTGCGTGCGCAGCCAGATAAGGAGTATGCCCAATGACTATCTATGACTTGATCCTTCGATTGGAACCGCTTCACCGCTTTCATGATATATGTCGCGTGCAGGGTGACATTGCGACAAATCGGACGGCTGGGGGCTCTGTTCGCGTTGGGACTACTCAACGATTACTGTATTCGGCGGCGTCTGATCACCATTGTCTCCATAAAGCTCAACCACTTCTATGGATATATATATAATATGATTCAGAAGGGCTTCTATGTTTCTTATTCTAAGATTTTCAAACCCTTCTAAGGTTTCTTATTGATTTTCAGTTCTTGGCGTTTCAGCTATCTTCTTCATTGTAGTACAGCGTACCTTCGCAAGACTGCACGCCAACGTTGAGCGCTGTTCCTTCGCTAGAAATTCACTCGTCTTCGCCCTTTGATTTCAAGAACGTCCGCATTCCTCCGACACGCCATGGCTAACATACTTATCAAACTAGTTGGCTCTGGCATAGGCCTTGCCGCTGAAGCCAGAGAAGCACGCAAAGCCTCTAAAGTTACGACTCAGGCTAGTATCAGCAGGGAACTGGAACAGAGTGCCATGACAGACAATTTGAAGGACCAAAACGTCGTCCGGGTCTCAGAAAAACAGGCCGACGAACTCATTTCCGAAGGCCGAGCTGTATCTGTTGATCAAAAGGAACTCGATGATGACGCCGACGATCCTCCGCCCAAGTACACCAGTGACGAAGAAAACGACGAGGCCGACTGGGAACTGGACGACGCTGCGGAAAAGCAAAATACCGCCACTACTCTTCGTGCTATTGACGAGCATGATCTAGAACTTAGCCCTTTGGGAGAAAAAGATCGTCAGCATTATGTTAATAAAATTGTGGTCTCCTTCATCGGCCAGCATCCTCCTCCCTCATATTCTCAAAGGCCCAATAAGTTGCCCTGCTCCGTCATTGTCCCGCAACGAAGGCCCAGAGACAAGACTCGTGGGTTTATAAGAGCCTATGCGCCTGTACTGTCCGAGTGTAGCATTGATCAGACAACTTTTCTGCAGTTCCTCGAGACCATGGATAAGGCTAGCAAAGTAGGTCTCTGCTAAAGGCGTCTAACCTGCTCCTATATTCTGGTTATCTGACCATTACCAGGCTTCGCCGGTGATTGATGTAGTGTTGATAGGAGCGATGATCGCCGGCTTTGTTCCTAGCGCAGCTGCTATGATTACTTCGGCCGTGGTAACAGCAGCAGCTCGCATGGCTCAAATTATGCAATCAAACAAGAGGTCCTCTTAAATGAGGTCATAGCCCCTTCGAAACCATGCTAACACTAAAGTCAGAAATCACTCCTTCCTTGTCCACATGAACGAGAAGTTCTTCAAGCCACGAGGACTCATCTGCCTAGTAATGAAATACGCCCCAGGGGAACGCTCTTCACATGAGTCCATCGATCTGTCCCAAACGCTATTGACATCGCTCAATCCCTCCACATCAACAATCAAGAGACCACTCAACAGCGTGCGCAGTTCCAGCGGAAAGACTTACGGCGAACTCGAAATGCCCGAAGCAGCACCGCTAGTCTTTCCCGACCTGGACGCCGTCGCAGCTGCAAATGAAGCCGACGGCAAGAAGAAAAGTAGCCTAAAGGCGAAGGGAGCATTCATAGCAACATATATGGATAAACGCGCACAAGCCAGCTACGTAAGCCCATTGCCGCCTACCTTATTCGCTTACTATTTCCACTAATCCAACCATTTCTACCAGCTGTCCGAAAACCCCGACTCGATCCTCGCCTCTACCAGCCCCATCAAACCAAAATTCGCCTCCCGCTACGGCGACCCCAGTCACGCTGTATACAGCGGCTCCATAGTCTCTTTCGTCACGGGCGGTCGTATTGATGCTTCTACACGGGATAGTCGACAAGGTGGTTTAGGCCGAGGCCGAGGCCCACTTGGTTTAATAGGCGAAGGATTAAGTTTGGTGGGTACTGCCCGGGGCAAGGGATCTGGGTCTAGTGGCCAAGAAGGACCTGCGAATGATAGTAGGAATGGGGTAGTAGCGAGGACGATGGATCAGCAGCTGAACCGGGCTGGGGGGCCGTTGGGCCTGGTGAAGAGGAAGTTGAAGAAGGTATGTGATTCTTAGGGGCTAAGTGTGATGAAGTCATGGTGGTTGGAGATGTTTGAGCTAATATCTTTGCGGTTATAGAATGTGCTTTATCTGCTGATTACCAATATGCCGACGGATGAGGAAATCCAGGCTGCAAGGACTTCGCTTGGAAATGATTGACATCGGTCTGTTGCACTCGCTTGTAGGTCGGGAATGGGGGACCAGGAGTCGTTATGTCTATACTGCACGATATTTACTGCACCTTTTGGCGGAAATATATATTGAATAGATGAATTACCTTGCATGGGAATTCTATTAAGAGTATGGAGTATATCAGTCATCCACGTAGAGATAACATCCAGTTGTTTCTAACTAACAATACCTTGAACAATCATAGCTTTGGACCTATCTAATTCTTAGCTATAGCTCTTTATTACTTAATAAGAAAATTTTAACAAATGATAGGTTCCACTCTGCGGGGGATCTAGATCAAGTTGCCATACCAAGCCCCTGAAAGTTCCCAACATGCCATCAAGTCTATCAAAACTGACGTTGAAACTCTCCGAATTATGCAGATAGTACCCCATACCCAGCTCTAAACACTGGTCATGAGACTTAGGGGAAAAAGTCCAAGTATCGATGTGGTGATGGTAGAGATCAAAAACCTGATCTGGTAGACCTTTGAGTCGGAGCGAAGCTTCACCAACAGCACTGATCTTCAAAGTCATCCTTAAGTCCGCGCTCATGTAGGTCCCCATATAAGCCGTCAATTCCCGTGGTTGGGTCCCTACTTTCCCCTCAGCCCTCCAAGCATCAAGATTTTCCTGCCATCTGGCTTTAGCCTTAGCCACTACGCCAGTAGCCAGCTTCTCATAGTCAATTGCAGGCTTCATTTCGAATAGAGCTTGAATCAAGACTTGAGCTAAGATGTTGCTTAGATTCCCGTAGGTGCTGCTCGCATTAGTCATCACGATGACAGCGCTTTCAGTTTTTGGGGAAGTCCAATACGCATCCGTGAAACTCCCAAGATCTCCTGTGTGATCAATGGCGACCATAGGAGGTGAACTTGCGCTTAATATGTAGCTGTTCATCATCTCAGGTGCGTGACCGTTGGTAACCGTGTTGATCTCGCATGTTGGTAGATGGAAGGAGAAGAGACCCAGGCCGTAGACTTGTCGCAAGTCCTTGGCCAGAGGAAATTGAGGCTGGGTAGCTAACCGCAAGGCTTTGAGAACACTATATTCTGCCAAGCCATGAGATGATTTAGTTGTGGCTGATGGCTGGCCAGCCCCCTCATAATTACCGTTTATCGAAGATTCGGTTCTCGTTGCTTGCATAAGCACCTTACACCAAGTAATCATGTCATTGATGCAGGTTTTAAGAGAGCTAGAGCCGTCGAATGCATCCCCTCCTTTAAGCATTGGTAGACCCTCCTCGCCCATGCGCCAATCCTTGGAGACTTTATGACCATGGAGAATGTTCTCATCATCTGGATTCGTTTATGATGCCCGTAAAGCCAGTACCCCAGAACAACCGGCATGTTCACGACCTTTATTTATGTGGTGTTATTAACTACAATAGACCTTTCGAGCCGCTGGGCATTATCGGCAATGAGCCACACACGTTGAGTGTAGCTGTACCGTCGAGGCTTTGCAGCCCTCCATCCAAGGATTCACCTCTTCTCGGCAAGCGCATTGGCGTGAAGGATCTTTTCGACATTGCCGGTTTGCGCATGACTCTATCAAACCGTGCATTGTGCGCTGTGTCAACCCCAGCGCACACCAGCGCCCCCGCGATACAGAAATTGCTTAATGCTGGTGCTGTGATGGTGGGCACGACAAAGTGCAGCTCGATGATTTCCAGGGAGGACCCTACAGAAGCAGTCGACGTCCAAGCACCCTACAACCCAAGAGGTGATGGCTGTCAGTCTCCAGTTGGAAGTAGCAGTGGAAGTGCTGCTGCTATAGCTGCGTATGGTTGGCTGGACTTTACTATTGGCTCTGATAGTAAGCTGATTCTTCTTTATTGCGTGTGATGCTAATTTTCCGCGATCATAGCTACTGGAAGTAGTCGGAGACCTGCGTTTGTGAATGGTTGTTTCCAATTCCGATTCTCGCACGCTGCACTGTCTCTTGAGGGTGTTAGACCATGTTTCTCGTGAGTCACTCCATCGTATCATGCGAGCGCTCCTCGAACCCTACTGGTAGCCACAACATACCTTGACTGATATCTATAACCGATTCGATGCCCCTGCGCTCTTTGCTCGGGATCTCGATGGACTTGAGACCTTTGTCAGGGCTTGGTGTGGACCTAGGGAGCATCCGCAACACCAGAAAGTAATGTGCTCCATGCGTACTGCGGGTCCTTGCCGTGTCTAATTGTCGTCAAGCCTACCGTCATCATCTATCCGCTTGATTAACTGCCAGTGGCGACTGAGAAGCAACAGGAAATGCTGGATGAGATAGTCCAGGACGTTGAAAATCATTGCGGGGTAAAAATAAAACATATCTCCTTCAAAGACTTATGGCTTGAGTCTCCCCCAAAGAGGCGGCCGGCCAATCTTTGCATGATTTCCTTCAAGACGTAAGTTTTCCAACGAACCAGATCACAGTCCATAAGAATATGAACAGGCAGGTCAAAATTCGTTTGTTTACGAATTTTTCAAGAACTCCGAGAAATTCAGCAGTACTTACAAGCAAGAATATCACCGAGTGCCTGTTACGAGCAAGGTTACTCGTTGGAGATGGTAGTCGCCCCGTTGAAAATGTATTTCACTTCATTAACTCCAGCTCTCATAACAGGGAAATCGGCAGTGGCATTACTCCCGAGCAGAGCAAAGACGCAATGCAGCGCATGGAAATCTACAAGGACTGGGATCTGCAGAAAGTCCTGCATGTTGATGATCAAAGAGCCCTTGTTGTCCTACCTATTAAAGATGCGGAACCAAATTATCGCGATATCGATCCAGGGTAAGTCACTAGTCTTTTGAACCACTCTCTTCGCTAATACCTAGGCAGACCGGCTTTTGCACAAGATGTATGGGATCCCTTTGGCTTTCTCCTGTGCTTGAGGCCCCTGAAATCAGTGTTCCAGGTAACGTCTTCCTTGCATGTACGGGATATACTGTGGCCTGACACTATGTGCTCTAGTCGGCGAGCTCGTATATAAAACCCGTATCAGCAAGCGATCTGAGTGTCTTCCCGTCGCTGTCTCATTCTTAGGACCCCCTGGTATTTTCTCGTCCACAGCATTGACTTGACCTAGACTAAGAGTTGTTCAAGTGCAGATATAATACTAGCGAACACCATGAAGGCTAGCTTCGATAAAGCGGGGAGATCTTTTACGGTGGGAGTTGGTCGGTGCATCGGCCAGGGATATTGATATAGGAACAGGTCAGCCGATTGGTGACAATGCTTGGGTTGTTTTATTACTTCATAATTGAAATTATGATTTGGACAGGGTGGCCTGGTCTCAGATCAAGCCTTGGGAACAGTGATCTCTCAACCCTGGATCATCTGCCTGGTAGTCCTGTATCTCGCTTAGCAGTAGATCTAGAGCCCGCCCTTCCGTGCCTTCTTACCAGTGTGCTTTTGACTAATCCTATATTACTGCCACAACATAGTTGATCTTAGATATATTCCACATCGAAATGGATTGGACCAACAGCATCAGCATTCCCTGAAGTCCCAGCCCGCCGCAACAAGCCATCACTTGTCACTCCCTTATCACCCCAGTACAGCCGTTTGCCATTCCCCCACTCAGCAATCAACTCCGATAAAGTCTGCAGGTGGCCATACGTCGACGGCTGTGCCCCCCTCGGAGACCTACAAGCCTCGTACCACGAGACTACCGTCAACACCGTGGTAACCGCACCCAAACACAGGGTTGGCACTCCGAAAAGAGAAATCTGTGTGAGTATACATTGCCACTTTGCGTTGTCATAGGCGTTGGAGAACAACACAATTGGTAGGAGTGATTGATTGAATAGCCAGTGCGCAACGAGTTTCGCCGCAAGGAGAAGGACGTTCGGAGGATTCGCGAGGAAAGAGGCGACCACATTAATGCTGAGTGGTGCGCCGCGCGCATTTGACCCTTTTTGGGCCGCTTTTTCCCATGAACGCTGGTCGCGAGCAGAATTTATGAGTACTTCTGCGCAGTGCAGAGCAAATGTTAGATAAGCCTGGAAACAAAACACCAGTATAAGGCAGACAAATATAGCGGTGCCCGCATTTATGAGGGAGGGCGCCGGCCCCGGATCTTCTTGGATTGCGAAGGGCTGAATTGCTGGATAATACTGCGAGTTTGGGAATATCCTATTGAGCTTCGCCTGATCGCCGGCAAATTCGTTGAAGGAGATTGGACTACCCGTTCTTTTCCACGCATTGATCACGATAGCTGCCCAAATGAAGATAAGAATAGGTAGTAATGAGATTACACATAGGGTTCGACGAATAGCTACCTTCCGCGTTGCAAAAAGGCTTGCTTGCCTGTTGCAGGGGTATGACGGAGGTGGTGGACCTAGTCGGTGTCCTATAGTTTGTTCGTGTTCGCGGTAGACCCTAGCAGCTGTAGAAATCAATGACGAATACTTCGGCCTATCGTTGGCGGATGCCATTGCACTGTCGGACGACATGCAAGCTAACAGTATTGTGAGCGTATTAGAGCTCCAAGTCTTGATGTGCCGTCTTGAAGCGAGATAGATCCATGTCACAATGGCCGCTTGTATAACAAGACAAACCCCAAGTACCATGAGAGCGGCTCCGCTGGCTGACGTACCCAATTCTATTGACTGAGCTCCATCGTCTATGGTCGCCAGGTACATCGCTGAAAAGACGGTAGGAACAAAGATCTGCGACGAGGCCGTGTAGGCGAGCGCAAGTGTAAAGAAGTAGAGAATATTAGAGGGAGTTCGGGTAGCCAGAGTCACTCTACTTGTAGATAGTAAGCGTAGATTTGTAGTCCAGCGTAGTCGACCCTCCCGAAATAGGTCCCATCGCAAGCAAACATCATGGACGAAGCCTGTACTCTCCGTGCAGATGGTGACGAGTGCGGTGACAAGAAACGCGTAGACTTCCCCCTGATTCCCTATGACAACAGACCCAGCCGGTAACTGCGCAGTCTGGCCAGCCGCAGTGTAGGGACGTTTTCGCGCAAATAAGGAGCTGGCGACAGCAACACAAAAAAACCCGCAAATCCAGACGAGTGTAAGTCCAAACAAGGCCAGCCATTCAGTTATGTGCCCTTTGTCATATGAAGGGAGAGCGTGGCCTCTCTTCTGGTCGGTAACGAGACCTTCCTCTTCATTGAATTGAGCAGCCCCGTCATGGCTATATACGCTATCTTGCCTCATGATGCGCGTTCGAGCGATAAGAGACGCGGGAGAAGAGCGCAGTCTTGAAGGAGGTCTTGGTGGATCTTGTAGGCGGTTACGCTGTCGATGATCATGCTAAGGGGTTCTTATACTGGATAGTGAGATTTTCGAGGGCTGTGGTCCTCACTGCCCGTAACATCGGTTGCCACGCTGCAGACTACTTTAGTATGGCGCACCAGTTAGGGGCTTGGGTAGGTGCAGGGTTACCTAAGTAGCAAGGGTAACACCAATGGAGCTGGTGGTTAATCGTCAATGGCACCAACGCCAGCGGCAACTAACAAAGTAGTAGCACCGCCGGCCCCCATAGCTGACAGCCAATAAATCCTTAGTGCTCCTCTGGTCAGGGTGGGGAGCGGGAAAGTATGAAGATATAAGAACGTGCACCATACTTACTTATAATCGAGCTGTTTTGCGATGAAACAACCTAGTAGAAGTCCACACGCCAGAGTGAGGTTAGAAAGTCACCCACCACCGCATAGGGATATTGGCTATGTATACAGTCAAAGACATCAAATGAGAAGACTCACCTACCATATTCATACAACGCCCAATCGTATAGCCCTCGTGGTTGAGTTAGAGGGAAGCAAGGACCCCTAAAAGTACCCTGAAGGCAGCAAAACCTTCTGTCACCTAGACGACGCGCTCAGCCCTATAACTGCGGCAATGCGGCCGCTAAGACCCTGCATAGCCCTACTTCAGCCACTTCGTGCAGAAATACCTTCAATACGGAGTACAGACTGGACCAATGGAGAAAGGCTTCGCAACTAACTTGAGCTCGTTGTGTTCAAGCCTGGTGCAGCAAAATGGCGATAGCCAACAACAGGGGAACAACTTGATGCCGAAAATTATGTGCGAGCTCAATCCAATATAACTCGTCATGTCCCTGTGGATACATTATTCTCTAGAGTGGAAGGAAAGAACTACGTTGCGACTCAAGAATATCTGGTGAGTAATCAGGTGGCTGTATATGCTTTGTTGATATGAATATTGAGAGCCTATCAACATCCTCTGCGTTTGAACCAGTGAGATCTGTAGCTAAAGCCTCTCAAGATCCCCTAAAGAAGGCCAGAAAGCCGCCTTGCCCATTTTAAATTCCGTCATCCGGCCACATTTACGCAATGCATCCAGTGTCCATCGAATAAGTTCCATGTCCGTATCTGGAGCTCCCATGAGGGAAACCACCATTGGTAGCTTTTCCTCTCTCTTGGTGATCCGAGATTGATACGAAATCTGTGAGACTGTGACCGGTGGCTGTCGGTATGTAGCATCACAAAGGTGTCTTGTGCAACGAACAACATGGGGTGGGTCTTCATACTTGGTATAGCCAACTCCAGAGCCTCCAAAATCACTGAGAGATATGCTGCACGGAGTCCGGGCACTTCTGGATTGTTATTGCCTGGATACTCATCTCGATATCTTGCTTTGACACTATCGATATGTAGTCCTATGACGTTGTTACGCGTCCCGTTCAATATGTAACGAACGACAAAGCAAGCCTTGAAGACTGAGAAGCGATCTATGATCTCTATGTCCTGTTCTAAGTTTACATCACTGCCTATGGTCCTGTCTGGAATGAGTTTCAAGTATGGCTTCAACAGCTTTTAGATCGATACCAGTACCATCTCACGACTTCTATCACAAATGGAGCACGACCGTGGGCTTCCATGTATTCCTCCCTGAACTCGTGGAAAGCATGGTAGGCGGCATAAAACCAGCCATGGCGAGTTGTCTGTTGGGATAATTTTAGTAATGTGATATATTAACAGTTATGGAGAACCTACACGGCAGAGATACTGCCGCAAATCTTTCTCCTCAACTGGTGCCGTTTCCTGCCAGTCGTCTCGTATAGAGATTTTTCGGTAAGTACAATTTGTAGACTGTGACATATCCTTGATGAAGTCCTCCTTAGCCTTCGCTTGCTAATCATTCTCTTCAGGTATGAAATCAATCGGATAGAGGATTTTGAGTGGTGGCTCGTGTGGTTTTTCCGGCTCCCATTCGGCTTGTCGCAAAACACTGAAGACATCCGGAAACATCTCTAGATCCCTTCCAAACCATGCAGGGGTATCTACAGCTGGCCAGGATTTCACCAAGCCTTCCCCAGAAATGGAGCGGGTCGATGGACGAAATCCGAAAATTCCCGTTTGAAGAGCCGGGATGCGAGCACTTCCCGCTGCTTCTATACATTAGCTGCGTTCTGATGCTCTTCGAGGCAACCAACTTACTATCGCTACAAATCGCAACATCCAACCAGTCGTAAGTTGCGATTGCTGCAGCACTTCCACCACTACTGCCACCCTTTATCAGATAGCCGTCTCCTCGCGGGTTGAACGGGGCCTCATAATCGACGCTTTGAGTCGGGCGCTCCATCATAGCAAAAGAGCTAAGATGAGTTTTTCCAACTAAGTGGGCACCTACATCTATAAGTCGTTTCACCACCTCTGCGGCATTTTCCTGAAGAGGAGAGGTCTCGAAATAAGCACGGTTGCCGAGTGATGTTTGAGTCCCACGGATGTGGTAGTTATCCTTGATAGCAACCCTGATGCCTTTCAGTGGGCTAGGAATAGGTCCAGTATACCTCAACAGTAATGCAGTTATCCGTTCAGAATCTGGCATCGATGGCCTATGCGCAGAGACTTGATTCGTCAAAGTCGACGACTTGATAGGTAGGATGCACAACCTCATTGGAACTGCTACCTCATGTCCTCGGTAACCATTACCTGCAGCTTTGATCTGGACAAAAGCTCTGGTACCAAGATCAGCTTTTTCTGTTACTGTGGATATAATGTACGGCATGCCATATTTCCCGTCATTTTCCGTTGACGACCATATAGTCTGGACAAAGGCAAGCTGGCGATCATCGTATACCCTCCATACTGAATGGAGGACACCGTTGGAGATGTAGTATGGGCCAGTATTAACATATAAATAGGGTACATTTCTAACTCTCGACGTATGCTAGTCTCTGAACACGTATCTGACGTCGCTCTCAAGGTGAAGGTTCCGGGAACAGAACCCACAAAAGATAATTTCTTGAAGGAACTCTGGGGCGAAGACGTTAGCTTTGTCAAGATGATTAGTCCGCCATGTCAGGAGAATATCGGCGTCAATAGGTTGATCATCAAGTGGACAAAGATGTTGCAATGCTAGGACTCGATTCAATGGATGAATGGTGCATTGCCTGACTTCCTAATGTCTATGGAGGATGCTCTCTATATACATGAGGCCATGAGGTGCAATAGCCATTGGAATAGGGGTAGAATGCGCTAGAATGATTGCAATGTACTAGACAGGGAAAAACTGGATGAGCTAGCTAAGCCAAGCGATAAAATAGGATTAGCGATATTGCAACAGAAGACAAGTTATCAGCGAAGATTCCTCGACCGCACGCTCGTAAATAGTGTGCTCATACTCATATTAGCTTCATTGCAACTGATATATGGGGATACAATTACACAGGTTCCACAGACCTCGTCAAGTAATGGCGACTTCCCAGTCGAAAGTCACCCGGAGCGTCAAGAATCGCCTGTGGCATAGCTATCAATATCACCGTCAGCAACGAAGAATTCAGTGTTGGTGTATGTCGGAGTGGTTGATAGATCGAGGAACAACGTCGCTATCTGAATCTTCCAATGAAGGGACACGGGAAGAGCTAGCCGTACCAGGTAATTAGATCGATTGGGTACCGTCTTAGAGACTTGTCGGGACTCTGTCTAACGATGCACTGTAAGAGATCAAATGATAGGCCGGTATGCGGAGAACACGGATAGCCTTGCATACGCATTGCATCATGCGCCCGGAAAACAGCCAAATAAAGGCATGCTCAGGATGATCCCGGGTAAGATAAGCGCTGAACCAGACTATTACTGTGTCACGGCTTGGTAAGAGCTGAGCTGGACACATGTTCGCATGGACGGCAGACGTAAAATAGCCCCAAAATAAGGTTCAGTATGCGTCAGTGTGCATGGGATCATCGGGCTAATGAATGCGCTGTAGGGGTCTTTGAGATAGGTCAACTGAGCCTGAAATCCTTGTCGGTCCTACTCTTCCCTTTAACCCTTCTGATAAGATCAGGTGAGCATAAGAAGGCACTGTCCCGCGATCCTCACCGGTTACCAAAGTCACGTCCATTCTTTTCTCCATCTTCTGAAAGAGATTCCTCCTCCAAAGGCAACACATAGGCGAGTCTGTTGCACATGCTCTCATCAAGCCTTCATGATGGCACAACTCAACGGTAGACGTGACCTTAACGCAATAGTCAACGAGCACTTTCCGTGCTAGATTCGTTTGTTGAAATCTACAAAGACATCCATCAGAATCCCGAATTAGGAGAATACGAGAGCCGAACAGCTGGAATTGCAGCTAAACACCTCAAAGATCTCGGGTTCAAAGTCACAGAGCACATTGGTGGTTACGGGGTAGTTGGCGTACTGCTAAATGGGTCCAGTAACACGGTTTCACTCCGCGCAGATATGGATGCACTTCCAATCCGCGAGAATACTGGACTTCCATATTCAAGTACAAAGTACTTTACTGATCGTGATGGCAAGGAGAAGCCTGTAATACACGCTTGCGGACATGATATGAACGTCACAAACCTCATGGCAACCGCAACGCTTCTTTACAAGGCCAAATCTTCATGGTCGGGCACTTTGATCTGCCTGTTCCGGCCGAATGAGTAGAATGGTGCTGGTGCTATGGCAATAATTAAAGACGGGCTCTATGATGTGATACCAAGAGCGGACTACGTTCTAGCCCAGCACTGTGATCACGGAAGGAGTGGCAGTGTTGCGATCCGCTCCGGACCGTGTGCGTCTGCTGCAGACTCCTTCTTGATCAGGATTTATGGGCATGGCGGCCACGGCGCCATGCCGGAAAGCTGCATTGATTCTATTCTCATTGCGAGTTACGTGATCGTAAGATTACAAAGTGTTGTCAGCAGAGTAGTTGCGCCCCAGGACTCTGTGATCATCACTTGCGGTAGCTTTCATGGCKGCGATGCGCACAATATCATTCCAGAAAGTGTGGACATAAAGCTCAATATCCGCACTTACGACGAAAAGGTTCGAGAAAAGGTCCTGGACTCGGTGAGGGGTATCATCGAGGCTGAGTGCCGATCCGATAGAGCACCTAGGAAACCTGAGATCAAACAGACTCATCAATATCCTTTAATTGATAAAGATCCTAAAATTGAAGAAGAGCTGCGCTCTCTCCTCAAAGATAGCTTCGGAGCTTCGCAAGTGCACGAAATGTTGAAGTTGGCGGGCAGCGAAGACTTTCCAAATCTATCTTTGCCCAACAAGAGTCCATACGCAATTTGGTTCATTGGTAGTACACCTGTGGAAAATTATAATGACGCGTTGAAGAATGGCCAGCTAGATCGTCTATCCCAGATTCATTCGAACAATTTTGCTCCTAGCATATTGCCAAATATGAAGACGGGAGTCCGCGCTTTTTCTTTGGCAGCGTTGAATTACCTGACTTAAAAGTTGGTTTGCAGACTGACAACCCACGGCTTGGATTTGTAGGAGGAGCAAGGTCCTTTTTTCATCCACTGTAGCTCAGAGAGCAGAATTCTCATGGAAATGTAGTACAGAAAAATGCTTTTTTAGATCTGCCGTGAAAAGCAAACAGGGTTCCCCAGGAGCAGCCCATAGCCCCTAGCCCCGACCCTAAAGCAGCTCTGTTTCCTATTCTTGAAGGTACTGGTATACTCCAAGGGTCGTATAACGAGAGTTAGGGCTTTACTAAAACGGTCAGCGCAAACCAAACTTTATCGTGCCGCTCCCCTTACTAGGAACGACGAGATAGTAACCAAGAACCTGTTAGCATGTTTGTTCATCACTACAACTACGTCCGGAATCTCCAAAGAGTAGCTGACCCACAAGGAAAGAGGAGCCTGAGTCATATTGACTGATTGAACAATTCCATACGTACAAAAAATTGATTCAGATATTCTGAGCAGGTTTTGAAAGGAATACGATTTGCTCATTAGCAATTCAAATGAGAAACAGCTATGTCACAAGGTCATGATATGCATCACTGACGATTCTTCAAATAGCAGACGTTTTTATGCTTTGCCGACATACCAGAAGATAATGTTTCACATAAGCCATGAGATCACTCCATCTATGAGGCTAACTAGTTGATTTCCAAATGGCCGATAATTTAGCTATCGACTAGAGCAGTTGGCTCAAGTAAAAGACGCGACAGTAGCCAGCCAGATAATGAGTCTAGAGCTTTTGTGCTACACTAGAGTGCTTCAGAAGTTCTCTAGGCTCCTGCCTCGCAGGGAGTTTGGCCTCCCATGCACTCACCACTTTGATAAGGGTCGACTCTTTATGACGAGGAGCGGCAATTATCAAGCCGAAAAGTCTACCATTGAGATTCAGATAGGACATAGGTAGAGTAGCAACAGGAAATTCTGTAAATGTATTAGGAAATGAGCAAAAATGTTTCACGTCGTTGGTAGAAAGTTCAGAGTTCCTTACCTCCAGCAGCTGAGAATGTACTGAGCCAGCAGTCACCAGGACCAATGATAACATCAAGATCGTATTGCTCCATGATTTCATTGAAGCTTGCTGCAACAGCTTTAGAATGGGCAAGTGGCCTTTCACGAGACTTGACCGAGTCTCCGAATTTGAGAGCAGCCTCAAGCTTGTCTTGGTTCGGATATTCTATGGCGGTATTTAATAAAGCTATACATTAGCTATTCTTGTAGACATACCTGCATTTAAGGCTTCTTCGGCATGTGCTGCATTCCAATCGACCAATTGCTGCAAGCTCTTGACCTTGCTACTCTTAAGGCTTCCAAGATAATTGTCCACATGGCCTTTGAGATCAGCCACTATACACAGTCAGGCTCTGTAGGTCGTAGGTGCTGCGATACATTTACGCATCAATGTCTGAGTTGCGTTCCTTCCTTCAAATTCAATGTATTTGAGCGAATGAAGAGGCACGTTCATTTGAACATCCTTTGCAAGTTCTCGAATTTTGGCGTAAACAGACATCGTCTCTCTGAGCTGATATAGAAATTATCACAGAGACAATATATAGGGTCCAATTGGCCACTCACCATTTACGTCATAGCTGAGGCTACAGGCCTGACAGAAGACTCCGAAATCCGCCATTTATCTGGATCCAAGGTGCCAACTCTGATGTCAACCCTATCACAAGTCATGGCGGACGCATAATCACCCAACGGTACATCTGTCTTTGAATGATCGGCCAGGATAGTCAACAAATCGGCAACATCCTTCACTGTCTTACCTATAGGGCCGGCTGTATGATAGCGCGCGCTGGTCGGAATGGTATTGACTGCAGACACGAGGCCGTGGGTCGGCTTAATCGTATACAAAGAAGCTCTGATAGAAGGAGTGACGAGCGACCATCAGTCTCCGGGTCCACTGTTATAAGAGCCAAGCCTGCACTGACAGCGATAGCAGAGCCTGAAGAAGAGCCGAGGGGATTCTGGAATCTGTTTCAGCAGACCTAAAAGCTCAAACACAGGTGCCACCAACGCTGTGGCCGCCAATACTGTCGCTCCAGTCTATTCCTCCTCGCATGTAGGCAGACTGAGATTGGCCATGTGCTGCAGACCATTCACAACCAATATTATTACCCCTAGACAGATAAGCGACATGTTTTACCCGCTATATGCAACGGAGTCTCCATACTTGTGATAAGCTGATTCCTTCACGTCGATTAAGATAAATGTGAACATTTGAAGACACTCACTTACCGACATGGTTGCTTTACCAAATATGATAGCACCGGCGTCCAACAACTTGACGAAATCATATCAGTAGATCCACAAACTCCAGCAATGATGAGTTCACTCTGTCTACAATCGGTGCTCCATCAGGCTCGGACTCCACTGGGGCTAAAGCCCCACCCTGTAGTACCCATGCCAAGACTTTTAGATGTAGCGATGATGTCCTGTAGCAAATCAGTCAATATGATGTCTACTATGGATCTGTAAATGGTTTTGGCGAACTTTAAGAAGGACCGGAAACCCATGCAACGGTCCCAAGATCTTTCCAACTAGCCTCAATGAGTCCAACTCACGTGCTTGCTCTAGGGCACCTGGAGCGAGCTGAGACACAGCTCCAAGATACTCATTGTATAGGCAGACTGAATGCTGATATCCTCCAATGATTTGGGTACTCTTAAGACTCCCTGCGCCGAGTTCCGCTTATAGAGATTCCACCGTCGCTCCCAGAGTGTTAAACTTCGGAGTGTGTCTGGAAAGGTCTGTGAAGTTTGGTACCCAACCTGCTAGCCTTTCCTTGGGCAGGAGTCTAGGAGCTGGTGCGGAAGTCACTGTACTCGAGGTTCTGCTTTAGAAGGTACTAATCATTCGGTATCCAGAAATGTACAAGTAGACGCAGTTCTAATTGAGGCGTGGATTGTGACATCCATTGATAAATTAGGTTGATAAACGTTGGGGTCCTACGCGTAAGCTCGTTGGGGACACAATTAGCGGCACGCAGTTGGGTCCAGGGGGTCGTTGTCGCCCAGTGATGCTACTCTAGAGGAGCTTAGTAAGTGTTGAACGCACATAAATTATGATCTGTTCTTTTACCACAGCGCACCGTGTGATGGTCGCAATCTATAGGACCAAATAGACGATCGGTACGGTGGGTGACACAAGACTGACACAAGAAGTCTTGATTTGCGCTGACGGTTCTCATCAAAGCCCGAACCATAAGGTAGCTTTACACATGGCCCCTAGAGCGCTCCGATATTTTCAGGGTGCTTTAAGGCCAACATTTCAATTTCCTGGGGGTAAGTTTAGGTAGAAGGCCCTCAGTTTGTCCCCTTAATAGGACGCTTGGAGGCCCTTATTAGGAGCCGGGGTTGCAGCTCGGCTAGGGTAGAAAAAAGGTCCGGTAGGGTAGAGAATTAAGCCGAAGTCCCGCCGGTCAAATCCTACCCTATACAAGCTTTTGCCTATAGGGGGCCTTAGGGGCCTACACCCCTAACACGCACCCCAACACACCCCGAATATACCCCGAATATACCCTTAATATACCCTTCTAACATACCCTCCTAATATATACATCTCTAACATCTACACCCTTAACATATCGTTAGAATGTTGTTAGTATGTATTTAGCTTATCTAAGAGTCTTATCTCTATATCTTAAAGACTCCGCCTTTAAAGACGCCCCTAGGAGACCTATACGGAGCATACGTTTAGTATATGTTTAGTATATACCTAGTATATACTTAATATATGCTAAACATATGCTCCGTATAGGTCCCTAATAACATATTTAGGGGCGGAGTCTCTAAGGTTTAGGGATAAGGCCCCTAGATATACTGCTGAGCATATGTTGAGCATATGCTCACTAATTAATGTTCTACCCTACCGGACCTTTTTTCTACCCTAGCCGAGCTGCAACCCGTTAGGAGCCCCAAAGCGGTGTGTTATCTAAGGCACCCTTCCAAAGTTACCTCATTCGTCTGCGGACAGTGCCCTATTTGTGTTAGTGGCAGTCCCCAATTTTGCCGAGCTTATCACGCATACCACCACCAACTATGAGCATCTCGCTATCGCCGGTAGTAGAGCGCTGAGATCTTCGCTGTATTAGAGCTTATGTAGGAGCCACTGTCGCATCGTCTTACGTCCTCAAACCCTCGCGTCCATCTGTAATATCGTCATTAGAGCTATGTCAAAGTTGGGCTGGTCACTAATCACCATACTACTCAATACATATTGTAAGATACAACTCGCGTTTTCAAGAGACTCACGGGACTAAGACCGCAACAGGTAGCAATGAGGCTAAAGATCATGCAGCACCAAGGCTAGCTATAAGGGTAAATGAAGTCCCCAATGAGATGCCATTCATGCAAATCTAGCGTCTAGAGACATGGAAATGTCAATTTCTAGTGTTCTGTCTGTTTTGGATTCAGAAAATGCTTTTGATAGAGGCAAAGTGTACAAATCATACTCATTCCATAGCAGCTGTAAGAGCTTGGAAGAATATCACTCATTGCCCGTAGCATACACGCCAAGGCTGGATACCGAGTCTCTGAAGCTTGAAATAAAAGCGAATAGCGTTTCGGGGACACAGTTGTGCTTCTGGAAATGAGCGGGTTAGTTTGCCTGCTTTTGCCCGCATGTAAGCATGCAACTCTATTCTGCGATTTGACATGGCCCTCACCATAGAGGACCGTCCCAGTGGCTTGGTTCTCGTACCACCTTATGTTACGGTATCGATTACTACCGAAGTTTGCGCCGCAAAATGAATCGGCGATGGCTGTGGCCTCACAGTAGGGCGCCCGTCACGAGCAACTAAAGCAGTGGACTACAGCGAAATCCAATCAAATTGAACGGGAATACCAGCATGTCGGGTACATGAATCCCTCATGTGACAACAAGCATGCTGTCACTCTCGACACCCTGAAATTCAGGGCAAAGCTGCGACTTATTGTTGAGCCCTAGCTAGTGGGGTCATGGAGATCCCCAGCGAATATTGTTTGCATCTGCCCCAAACAGAAGAATATAGGACTTCCTACCATCAGATCTCTTATCAACTGAAGTGGTCTTGAGGTTTCAACCTGGCTTAGACGATAGTCTTCGCAGGGCGGCTACTGGTGCAACGGCCTGACTACATGTGTTATGGACGGATTGCTGCGAATTCAGACTTGTTTGACTCCATTAATCGTTTTCAAGAACTTTTAGAATATATTCTCATATATTGTGTATTTGACAGAAAACGGACACATTGAACAGAAAGTACCCTGGAATCTCAGAACCAGGCAAGAGTAATCTGTTGACGACACCTTCTCTTACCTGCGCTCTAAGTCTTATATCTCCACATGAATCCAATCATCTAGCCACTCACCCTAAACCCCACCATGCTCCCGGAGGCCCTTTGGGGGAAATTATGGCGGAGAGTTCCCCAACTTACAGGGAATCCTAGCGGAGTGGGTGTCACTCGTGGGAACCTTAGTACCTTTGTAAGCTGACATGACGAAGGCTCAAGGCTATTCCTGGCACAGTATGTACCTCGAGGCATCACTGCAAGCGAGAATATACCCACTAGCAATGATATAATCAAGGTACTGTGGTTGGATTGGGCCGGAAGTAAAGGCCTGCATAGAATCTTCCAAAGGCACGACCACATGCTCTGGAAATCTGCGTTGAAAATCAACATTAGCTAGATCAGCATCTGAGCATGTTGTCCCAAAGTCGCAGTAGAGGCAGCCTACGACAGCACGCTGGTATATTTCGCCCATTTTCTCATGTATTGTACCAGCTTTTGGAGACGGAGTGCTGTGAGTTGCTGTGTCATAGATGGTGTGGTTGCCACATCACAAGGTTGTGCCAGATACTCGATTGGCTTGTTGTATGCATTTTCAATTACTACTACACCAAGTGTGAACAAAGTCTCATTGCGGGCAAAATTTTGGAGTTGGGGTTCCGAACTTAGTGAAAGATCCTTACGGACCGGGCTCTTGCTCGATGAGAAACGTCTGGAAATATATTGTTGGACGGAGGTTTGTAGCGGGTCATTCTCTGGTCCTGAAACGTATAGAATATCTTGCTTGGCCCGCCTTTCAAGCCAGGGTGTAGAATGTAGCTGCAATATCGTCGATTCCAAAGTGAAGGCCAATTGATATCTGAGACTTCGGGAGAACCTTTTTCTCTTCGCTTGGATATGGCGTTGTGAACGGCTGCGTGCTACAGAGAGGGGTTCACCAACATGGAAAGACGCCAATGGAGGTTCCATGTCGTTCCGCGGTTTGACGCCAAATAGGCCATACCGTACATGCTTTGCATCGCACAGATATCCGAGATAATTCCCTTCATCAGCATCAATTATTTTCACGTCCTTCATCCATTGGCAAAGATCCTTTATTTCCAAGGAATCAGTATCCTCTACTTCTTGCGCCTCCTCTTGATCCTGTGACGACTGTGGGGTAGACGCTGCTGGGGGGTCGAATCTGATAGCTCCTCTTTGACGGTGATTGCCATTCGAGGTACTTGAGCGCCTTGTAAAATAATCAGCACGGTTTCAGACCATGGCTAGTGGGGATCACTTACCGCAGGGACCCTGATATAGCAAGCCCGCTCGCTGTGGTGGAAGGCGGACTCGCCACGAGAGGTGAAAGTTCGGCTTCGCGCCAATTTGGCGGCTCGGCACCCTTACAGTAGATTGCATATCCGTTGGCCAGCGCAAAAAAATCCTGACCGTATATCAAAAAATGGCCTGCAATACGCTGGCATCGTATAACAAGTATAGTAGATGCCTGTTTAACTATTACTTAGTATTCTATATAGTTATAGGAGTCCTTCTATTCTTATAGAGCTTAACATTGCTATTATAATACTACTTCTTAAAAAGGATCTATCTAAGTAAGCTTATAAGTAGAGGTCTAGTACCTTTAATAGAGAATAAGTATAAATACTATTAATATTAAATTTATTATATTTAAATTCTCTTAATTATCTACTATCTATTATATTAGTAGGTATATTTTAATTAAAGCTAAAGCTCTTAACTATACTACTACTAGCTACTTTATAGTATAAAACTTTAAAGTAGATAACTCCTCTAAAAAAAAGTATTAAAGTAAAGAAATAAATATATTAAAAATTACTTAGCTTATTTTAGTAGAGATATAATTTTAGTATTAATAATTTAATTTTTATTATCTTCTAATCTTCTATATAGTCTCTTTATATTCTAGATAGAATCTAATAAAGAGTTAAGCTTAGAAGAATATCTTAATAAGTCTATTATTTTTATTATTTTATCTTATCTTACTTAATAAGTTAAAGAAGCTCTTAAATTATTACTAGACTTCTTTTTTTACTTCTATTAATAGTCTAATAGGGGTTTCTAAGGCATTAGTAAAAGAATAAATCTAAGAAAGTCTTAAAGAGACTTTAAAATAGATTTTTAGTAGATAGAGAAAGAAAAGAAGAAGAAGAAAGATAAGAAGTAAAAAGAGAAAATAAGAACTAAGTAAGATAAATATATCTATATAGTAATAATTAATTAAATAATAATAAAAAAATAATATTAAATATATTAAAACTTAAAAATAAGAATTATAGTAAAATAGTAACTCTTAGTTCTTATCTTTTTATAAAAATTATAAATAGTCTTTTTAAACTAGATCTTAATTAAAATATTAATAATAAGTTAAGAATTAAGTCTCCTTTTAAAATCTTTAATTTTAATATTTATATTAAGGCTTTTTAGAAGAAGAATATTAATACTTATTTAATTTATATAAGTAAGAAGATATACTTATTCTTAAATAATAATAATCTTAATATTACTAAATATTATCAAGAGATTATTAAAAAAATAACTTTATATATTATTTAATAGATATATTTTAGTTATTAAATCTTAATATTAGTAATACTATTATATAAAAAGCTAGTAAAGAGTAAGGAATATACTATTTTAATTAAAGATAATATATAATAAGATAGTATTCTTCTAAATCTATAATAATAATATAAGAATAAATTTAATAAATTAAAAGTATATCTTTTTTATTATTTTATAAAGACTACTACTAATAAGTTTCTATCTATAAATAAAGTAGATTAGCCTCTATTAAAATTAATTATTATTAAGTCTTTAATACTAATACTATTATCTTATATATTAATAATTAATTAATTACTTTAGTAAGACGCTAGTTATATAGCTAATTCTAGTAAAATAAAATATAAAGTATGATTAATAAAATAAGTCTATAATTTATATATTTATTTAAATAAAAAATTCTACTACTTTATTAATAAAGTAGATAGAAAGTATTTAGAGCTTAATATTTTAATTATAAAGTACTAGAATTATCTTATTAATAAGAATTTAAGTAATAGACTATTAATTAATAAGCTACCTAATTAAGTTTACTAATAATTATAGAAGATATATAATAATAATTAAAAAAAGAAGTAAAAGAAAGCTTTAATAAGACTCTTATTTAATAATATATCTTCTTCTATTTAGGCTATTAGTACTAGCTCTCTTATATATTTATTATATTAACTATTATATTAACTTAGTTTTTATTCTCTATTTTCTTTACTTATTATCTTCTTATTAATAAATTATCTCTTCTTAATCTAGATATCTATCTTATAAGCGGAGCTTACAAATTATAGTATTAATATCTTAAAAAGGTAATCTTAATTATAGTTTTTATTTATAATAAGAAGAAGTATTTTAGCTATATTATATATTTTTAAACTTAAATAAAGAAGTAGTCTTATTAAAGTAAACCTTAATAAATATATTAAGTAGATAAAGAAGAATAATTAGATATTTATAATAGATTTTAAGTAAATATATAAAATTCTTTTGAATTAAACTATACTACTAATATTATTTAACTATAGAAGATAGAGGAAAAATAGAAAGAGCTAGAAATAAAGCCTAGAATAGGACTATAATTAGCTAGTAATATAAGTAAATAAAGCTATAAAAGAGTTATATCTTAATCTTACTACTAAAACTTCTCTAAATTATTAGAATAAAGATAGTCTTTAGTCTTTCTATATATAGATATAAGACTAGGTAAAAATAGATATTATAAAAATAAAGTTTTATTATCTATTAAATATAATAATAAAGAATCTATTAGTATAGACGTTACTTCTAATAAAAAATCTTTTATAAAAAATATAGATTTAAATAATATAAGCTAGTAAGACAATAGCTAGGCTACTTAATAGTATATATATATAATTTTTATTACTCTATTCTATAGTACTATTATTATTAAAGTTATTATTTAAGTCTTTAAGCTTACTACTATTAAACCTATCTTTTATATAATAGATTTTAAACTTTTAAAAAAGATTACCTAGATCCTCTATCCCTTTCTAAGCTTTAATAGTAAGGTTTAAGAATTTATTAAATCTTTCTTCTTCTATAAATATATTTAATAAGTCTATGTTTCTATATATCTAAGCTTTAAAAATTATAAATAATATTTTAATAGAATTTAAGTTAGGTAAGTATAGAGATAGATATTTAAATAAAACTCTAGCCTTATTATATATATTCCTTAGCTTTTTATTATAATATATTTTAATATTATTTATTATAAGTACTAAATAAGAGCTGCTAGTAATAAAGAGAATATAGTAAAAAAGAATTTAAGAGTAAATAAAATTATTAAATAAGATAGTAGTAATAGAACCTTAAAATATTATTTAATTAAAGTAGCTATTAATAGTAAAGGTAAGTAAAATACTTTATTTTAATAATTATTTAAGTATCTTTATTATTAATAGTATTATATCTTAAGGTACTTACTTATATTTTCTATCTACTAAGATAGTTAGTCTACTATTAATAATTTATATAAGATCTCTTACTTATATATTTATAAGTAGCGCTTTTATATAAGAAAATAAGCTAATCTATTTATTAATAAGCTTTATACTAAACTACCTATTTTTAAAGTTCTAGTTCCTTTATTAAGCTATTTTATAGCTAGTTTTATAACTCTAACCTAAATAATAAAGAGCTTATTAGATAGTAGTCTTATTAATATTTAACTTTTACTTATCCTATAAGAAGAATCTTATCTTGTTAAGATAAGCTATTAGTTATTATTTTAAGTAGAGTAGAATCTACTACTTATAAAGGTTATTTAAGAGCTAGAGCCTTCTACTAAAGTTCTTTTTTATAATAAAGATAGTACTACTATCTAGTTAAGTATATCTTTATTATAAACTAATGTTGTAGGTCTTCTAAAAATAAGTAATTAAAGAGTAAAAGGGAATAAAGTAAGCTAAGATATATAATATTACTAACTAKTTATATAGATAAGGAGTARACCTTTTATATTATAATAACTATATTAATTTACTAGTAAAGTTAAATATAAGGAGRTTTAAATTATAAGTAAGAGCCYTAATTATATAGATATAAGAAAGTCTACTAAAATTATTTAGTTTATAAGATTTATTTTATAAACTTTTTAAATTTCTTATTTAGAGTATTTATATTTTAATTACTTTAAATATATTATATAACTTATGTTAAGTCTATTCCTTGATGTACGCTCCCTATAGGTTCCGCCTATTACTCTATTAAGTTCTAATAATCTTATCCTCTATAATATATAGAAACTAATATAGTAGAGGCTAGTAAGGATAGTATTATTACTATAGCCTAGCTTAAATTTATACTAAATAAAGGCCTAGATAAGTTCTAGGACTAGGAAAGACATAGTAAAAGATTAAAATAATAGAAATAAATAAATATAAGCTATTTATAGTATTATTTACTATAATAATAGCTTACTACTATATCTATATAGGCTATTTTTTAATATATAATTAGAATTTTTTTATAGAGTACTTACTAGCATCTATTAGCTAATAAACATATAATATACTATATCTACTAGCTTATTATTAAAAGTTCTACTAATTAATAATGTTAATTAATTACTTTATTAGATAGATAATCTATAATATTAAGTACTTACTAAGAGAAATAAGATAGATATGTTAAGTTACTAGTAAATATTACTTCTTAATTATAAATAGACTACTAGGAAATTATATTACTTATTTCCTTCCTTATATTATCTCTCTTTTTAAAAAGAGAGATATTCTTAAGACTTCTTTATTCCTTACTATATTATTCCTACTTCTTCTATTCTCCTATAATTCTCTATCTTTAGTTGTTAGGCAGCCTCTATCCTTATTTATTTTAAATATTCTACTATAACTTATTTCCTAGCTTCTTCTACTATATAGAGTAGTAGCTCCTTTTTTAACTCTATCTTTAAGCTCTCTTATACCTCTTCTTAGATAGTATTAGCTTTCTAGTTATAAAGTAATACTTTCTATAACCTTACTAAGTCCTATCTTACCTTATATATCTATAAATTTATTTTTAGCTAAGTTTTATGTAGCTACTAGAGCAGCTAGAGCTAATCTTAGTAAGTCTTAGTATTATGAACTAACGTTGTAGGTCTTCTAAAAATAAGTGATTAAAGATTAAAGAAGAATAAAGTAAGCTAGATATAACTCTATATTACTTAATAATATTAGATTTAGTCTATATTAACTAAGAGTAACTATTAGTTTAATTATAAAGTTAAATATAAGAAGATCTAAGCTATAGAGTAAGGGCCCTAGCTTTATAAATATAGAAAAGTCTACTAAGACTATCTAGTTTAATAAGTTTAATTATTAAATTATTTAAATTCTTTATAATTTATATAATTTAAATACTAAACTATTTAAATCTTTATATAACTTATTACTAAGTCTATTCTAAGATATATATTTATAAAATATTAATTATATTATACTATTAGGTTCTAATACTATCTCTTTCCTTTATTATCTTTATCTTAAAGATAATTATTCTTTTTTATATTATATTATATTATTAATCTACTATCTAAGTTAATACTATATAGAAGGTAAGTTTTAGAAAATATATATTCTAATAAAATTATATATTACTATAGCTACTACATCTACTAAGATAAAGAGTATAAAGTTAAAGTTTTCTTAGATTTATATATAGAGTATAATAGTATTAGTTTATCTTATAAACTTACTTTTTCTAAAGCTAAACTTTATAGAATCTAAAGGAAGAGATATAAGAAGCTTAAGGTAGCTTATTATATAATAATATAGATTTAAGAGTTAATTATTTATTAGAGTTAATTATATACTAAGGTAGATTATCTAGAAAAATAAGAAGAAGAACTAGTCTATTAAGAGTTATAGAATATAGAGGAGCTTAAGGTAAATAAGATAACTAAGAATATTAATCTTCTATTTAACTTTAGTCCTAAAAAGATTAAGATTCCTCTTAACTTTAACTAGACCTAGTTCTCTATTCCTAAAACTATTATAGAAGAGTCTAGTATACGCCGCGCAACGGGTTTTTGCCAAGATTTTAACTTTTTTACTCTCTTTTCTTAATAACTTTTTTACTTATTAATATAACTTTAATATTAGGGCATGGATTTAAAGCCCTACTTAAGGGCTTTAGAATGATGTCTTAATCACGCTAAACTAATCTAGGTTAGTGGAGCTATCAGCGTATTAGGTTTGCAGGTCAGGTCGGGTTCTTAGAAAATCCTCAACCTAACCTATTTTCAAGTCTCTGTTTTTAAACCCTGATAACTCTACTAAAGTAGATTAGTTTAGCATATTTAGGATATCATTTTAAAGCCCTTAAGTAGGGCTTTAAATTCATGCCCTAATATTAAAGTTATATTAATAAGTAAAAAAGTTATTAAGAAAAGAGAGTAAAAAAGTTAAAATCTTGGCAAAAACCTATTGCGCGGCGTACTACTATCTTATTTAGATAGTATCTTAATATATTATAAATTAATACTTAATATATTACTAATATATTAGTAAGGCTAAATTGTATTATTAAGTACTTATAATATTTATATTAAATTCTAAATATTATCTTTTATTCTTTATTTTTTTTATATAAATTAAGTTATAAGCTCTTTTAAGGTCTAACTTTATAAAGATTTT
Source organism: Cladonia macilenta KoLRI003786 (assembly GCA_000444155.1). Classification (NCBI taxonomy): domain Eukaryota; kingdom Fungi; phylum Ascomycota; class Lecanoromycetes; order Lecanorales; family Cladoniaceae; genus Cladonia; species Cladonia macilenta. Next base: position 215,137 of record KE598564.1, read on the forward strand.
TACCTTTTTAAGTTAATTTTAAAGTTTATTAATATTTAATAATAAATACCTATTCTTAATTATAATATTATTTAATTTTTAATAGTTAATATATAGCTATAAGCTTCTATTCTTCTTTAGTATAAAGAGTATTAGATAGTCTACTAATAATTTAAATTCTTAAATAAATTTTTTTTTAGATTTTTTATAATATACTTATAAAATACTTAAAGCTTCTTTTTTAATAATATATATATTAGTTTAAATATTAGTTCCTTATCTAGTTTAAGTTTAATCTTATAATTTTAAAGCTAGTATTTAAGTAGCGCTTTTATATCTACTTTTTTTTAAAAGAGCTATATATATTTAAGGTACTCTTTAGAGATATTAAGAAGTTTTTTTTTTTAATTTTTTTATACTATTTAACTAATTAACTTATTTCTATATTTATAGAATTAAATCCTTTTTTAAGACTATCTTTATTTAAAGTTATAGTATTATACTTTATAATAGTTCTTCTACTTAACTTCTTATATATCATTATTTATTATTAATATATATATTTAGAGCTAGTAATGCTACTAAGCTTTTAGAATATAAATATTTCTATTTTTTAATTAATTATTAGATTCTATTTCTTTAACTAAGGTATACTTAGTATAATATAGTAGTTAGCTATTTAAACTATATTAAAAGTAAGTTTTTTATAGTATTATTAAAAAATAATATTTAATAAAACTATCTTTCTATTAATATTTTCTAATAGAGCTTCTAACTTATTAATTATTTAAAGTTTATAGAATTTCTTCTTACTTATTATTAGTAGATTCTAGATATATATTAATATTTCTAATATAAAATTTTCTATTATTTTTAAGTCTATTATTATAATAGCCTCTTAGCTATTAATTTTAACTAGTTTTTTTATAAGCTAGCTATACTTTACTAAGTTTAGCTCTCTTATAAAGGTTATAATATTAATTTCTTTATATCTACTTCTAGTACTATAATAGCTAGTAGCTATTAGGGTAGCTTAGTATTAATAGTTAGTTATTATAAGTATTATATTAATGTTACGCTAGTATAGATAAGTAGACTATATTATATTACCCTACTTTATCTTAATAAGCTTAAAGGGGGTATACTTTATAATAATAGGATCCTTAGTAATTAATTCTTTAATATAATTTAATATCTACTACTACTATTTTATATTTTTAAGTAATTTTTAATAATCCTATTATATAATATTAGTAGAGTATAATAGGCTTATATTATAATTCTAATTATTTTAACCTTTAAGGTTAAAGGCTTAGAGTAGAGTAAARTAATATTTATATAAAATTCCGCCTATAGGAGTATATAAGAGCCTATAAATAAATTATAAATAATATAAATAATATAAGTAGATTTATTARAATTAATTATTAATATAAATATATAATAATAAAAGATTTAGTAGCTAAAGTTATAAATATAAAAGCTTTAAATTATTATAATAAAATAAAATATTAAGGAAATATTAAGAGACTTTAATAGTAGGCTAGCTATAGGTTATATAAATAAGTAAAGTATAYCTTTAAAAAATACTTTAAAAAGGGAAACTATATTTAATAGCCTAAGTAATATGTTTATACTAGTATTAAAAATAATTCGCTTTAAAAAAATATATCTATATTATAGAGTATTAGAAGGGGAATATATTTACTAGTTTACTAATATAGAGATTAAGTTTTTATTAAGTTATAAATATTTTATTACTAATAAAAATAAGATCCTTTATTATATATARTTACTTAAAAGTAATATAYTATTATARTAATAAARYTATTTTAAGCTAGAAGATATTAATAAATATATTTTTAAATATTTYTATARYTTTYTATTARACTTAGTAATAAACTTAATAAATTATAAACTCCTTATATATAAGCGTTAGAATAGCGTAAGGTAAGATAAAAAATAAAAAGTTTTTATTTTTAAAGCTTATTTAAAAAAGTTAGAAATCTACCTAAAATCTTTACTAAAAGTCTTTAAGGCTAGTATATTTCTTAGTAAGTTATACTTAAATATAAAAAATAAGATCCTAAGTACTAGTAATATACTAAATATATAAGAAAATATTTTAGCTCTTATAATTATATAAGAAAAAACTTTTAAATAATTTTAATAAAGATTTAATAAGCTTAATTATAAAAGTAAATCCTTAGAAGAGCGTATCTTAAAATATTTTAATAATAATAGTAAAGAACTATTATTAAAGTACTTTAAGAAGAATAAAGATAAAGATAAAAACTATTAAAATCTTAAATCTATTATAATTATTTTAAATAAGTTAGATAATAAGGCTAATACTTATTTTATATATAAAGGAAAGGGGTATTAAAAGAAGGACTACCTATAAAGAAATAATCTAAATTTTACCCTAGTTAATTTAATATAATTAAAAAATAATAATATTCTACTATTAAAGTAATAATAGGGTAAGAAGAAGAAAGATTAATAAAAGCTCTTAATCTTTTATATTTTAAAGGCTAAGTAATAACTTAAGATATATCTTATCTCTTTAAAGAATTAATTAATTTTAGAGCTAAAATTAATCTAATTACTTAATAATTTATAATATAATATAATTTATAGCTAGAATATATAATCTTATTAATATTAATATAGTTAAGTAGGTAAGATATTTATTATTATAAAATATATTAGCTAAGTTATAAAGCTACTAATAATTAAGGCTAAAAAAAAGAGTATAGCTCCTTATTTTATATTATTAATTAAGAGGGTTCTAATTTAATTATTAGAATACCTACGCTCTATAAGTTAGGTATTATAATAAATATATTAATATACTAATAATAATACTAAGTTAATATTAAATAGTTATAGATTAATAAGTTAACTAAGTTTATATAAATTCTATAATAGGAATAAGAAATATTTATTATAATTTATACTTATACTATAATAATAGAGTAACCCTAGATTAATAAGTTTAATATATTAATTATTCCTTATAAACTATAAGAGTTTAAGGATATCTTTTTAAATAAAAAGGTAGGGATCTTATTTAAATAAAAATAAAGAGATTATATTATTAAGTTAAATAATAGGGAGCTATTATATAATCTCTTTTATAACCTATTAAGGGTAGAGTTAATAGAGTTATATTATTATCTTAATAATACTCTAGTAAAGAGATAGATAAGATATTTTATTTTATTAATAAAAATACTTATCCTCTTTATACTAAAGAAGGATAGAGGGTTATATCTCTATATAAATTATTAGGGATTAAATATAATAACTATAAAAAATAGKTACCTATTACCTCTTATTATAAAGATATTAGACCGTTTATATAATATTAAAAAGTTTTTAAAGTTAGACCTAAAAGATATATATTACTATATTTATATTAAGTATAATAATAAATAGAAAATAGTCTTTTATATATACTATAGTTATTTTAAATATTTAGTTATATTATTTAAGCTTATAAATACCTCTATTACTTTTTAAGTATATATTAATWARGCCTTAGCTARGCTAGTAGATATAATATATATAATATATTTAAATAATATTCTAATTTTTTTAAAAGAATTAATAAAGTACTAGTAATATATTAAATAAGTATTATAATAGCTCTAATAATACTAATTATATATAAATTTAAAGAAGTATATATTTAATACTACTTAARTTAAATTCTTAGGATTTATTATATTAATTATAGATATAGAGATARATCTATATAARGTTATTATTATTAAAAAGTAGCTAAGACTAAAGACTTATTAAAAAATCTAAGTCTTTTTAAGGTTTATAAACTTTTATTATTATTTTATTTATTATTACTCCGCTGTCGCTACGCCTCTTATAGGCCTTTTAAAAAGTAGTAAGGAGGGTAGAAAGATAAAACTATTTAAATAACTTAATAATATAAAATAAACATTCTAATAATTATATTAAAAGTTTATAAAAGTATTATTACTATAATATTTTAATCTAGTATAGAAAATTAGGGTTAAAATTAATATATTAATCTTTAATATTACTAGTATTTTATCTTAACCTAATAATATAGATTATTAGTAGCTTATAGCCTTTTAGTTATATAAAATAATATTAGTAAAGTAAAATTATAAAATATATAACTAAGAGCTATTAATAATAATAAATATTTTTAAGTAATAGTATTATTATTTAGAGAGAAGCTTATACCTAATTAAGATATTAATAGATTATAATAATTTATAAGAGTTTATAAAGCTAAAAGAGCTAATTTTATAATAAATATATTAAGTACTTAAGCTTATAGTTTATAACTTTAAGATAATATATTATATAGGGAAAACTAACTCTACTAACCCTTTATTAAGAAGGCTTAATTATAAAAATATTTTTTCTTATAATATAACTCTCCTATTTATATTATAAAATAAGTTATTACTATAATTAGAGGAAGAGTATAAGCTATATATATATATACTAATAATAATATATTATAGATAACTTTTCTAATTATAAATATTTAAGTTATAATATTAAGAAGAATTATAAAAGAGCTTACTAAGAACTTTTATAAAAAGCCTTAAAAATTATTAAAATAGGTTATTTATAAACTATAAGATTTTAATAAATAAGTTATAAAGTTCTAAAAAGGTAAAGATATTATTATAATATAATATTATATAGCTTATATAGATTAGTTTTTTAATAAAAAAAATCTCCTTAAGTATAAAGAGTAATTATATATCTTAAAAAATAGTACTTTATAACTAGAGCTAATTAGTTAATATTATAATAATCTCTTAATAAAATATTTTAGTACTATAAAAATATTAGAGTTTTTATAGCGTAAATATTATTAGGCTGATATTATAAAGTAAATATAAAGTTATATTAAGACTTATAATATTTATTAAAGGATAAAAGTTCCTTAATACTACCTTTATAAAGAATTATAATCCTTACCCTTACTAAAAGGGCTATAATAAGAATTAATTATAGACTTTATAATAGGATTACTTTTAAGTAAGTATAATAATATTATTTATAACTTTATTTTAATAATAGTTAATAGATTTATAAAAATAATTTATTATCTTATTATAAAGAAAATAATTATAATTAAAGAACTAGTAAAGCTCTTCTTCTTTAAAATATTATATTAATTTAGTATACTATTAGATATAATTAATAATTAAGATACTCTATTTACTAATATCTTTTAGTTAAGTATTTATTATTATATAATAATTAAGTATTATATAAATATTATCTTTTATCTATAAATAGATAGCTAGATAAAAAAGTAAAACTAAATATTAAAATACTTCTTATAAATATTTATAAATTTARAGTAAATTAATTAAGCTAAATTATTACCTATTACTAAATTTATATATAATAATAGTTAYTATAGTAGTATTAGCTACTTATTATTCTATATAATATATAGTTATTATCCTAAGATTTATTAAAAAGCTAGAAATAACTCCTTAAAAAAGAAGATACTTATAATAAAAGAATATATAAAATAGTTATAAAATTATTAAAAAAAGATAAAAATATAYTAATA
>KE598564.1:223837-236472 GCA_000444155.1 Cladonia macilenta KoLRI003786
TTAATATTTTCTTTTAACCCTCTTCTATTATTATATTATTATAAGTATATTATTATTTAATTTAGTTTTAATTATATATTATTAGAACTATATTATATACTCTACTATAGATTTYTTTTATTTAATATATTAAATAAYTTATACTACTTAGTTTATTTTATTAGATAGTATAAATACTTTATAAAGTTTAGTTTTAAAATAAGTAAACTCTTTTATCTACTTTATAATATCTAGTATATTTAATAAGTTATTTAAGTATCTTTATAAGTAAAATTATATCTATTTCTATATATCTTTATATATAAAGGTAATAGTAATTATTATATATTATTTAACTAATATACTATTATAAAAGTAAAGGTAGAGTTAGACTTATATTAACTACTTTTTAAGCTTCTTTTCTTCTCTATAATAAAGATCTAGTTAAATAATTTTAATATTTTTCTTAATTCTATTATTAATACTATTATAATACTTAAACTAGATAGTTTTATTTAGAGTAAGTTAAGTTATACTTCTTTAATTTAATATACTTATATTAAAAGTATTTAAAGTATTATAAACTAATATTATAAGTATTCTAAAAATAAGTAATTAAAAATTAAAAAAGAAATAGGCTAGATATAACTTTATATTACTTAGTAATATAAGATTAAGTCTTTATTAATTAAAAATAACTATTAGTTAAAATATAGAATTAAATATAAAGAGATTTAAACTATAGAATAAGAGCCTTATTTATATAAATATAAGAAAGTCTACTAAAACTATTTAGTTTATAGTATTTATACTCTAAACTCTTTAAACCTCCTATTTATAGTATCTATGCTCTAAACCCTCTAAATATATTATATAGTATTTATTAAGCTATTCTAAGATATATATCTATAGAGTGTTTACTATATTATTCTTATTAGATTTTAATACTTAGTTAAACTTATCTAATCTTATCTATAAAATAGATTTATAGATATAAGTTATTTTATATTATTATCTAAATTTTTAAAACCAAACTAAAAATAGAAAGATTTCTTACTTTAAGTAATTTATTTAAGTTTAAAGATTAAAAATAAAATAAAAGTATTATTTAATAGATATTATAATAGTTAAAGTATTATAATATCTATTAAATAATAATTTAATATTTATAAATATTTGAAATATATATATATATGATATTTATATATATTATCTCTATTCTCTAAGTATTTAGTATAAATTTGAATTTAATTAATTAAAAATATATATAATTAATAAATAAAGAAGATATACTTTTAAATAGATAATATTATTTAATTATATATTATATATTTAAGTAAAAGCTTTTATAGACTTAATATATATTAAAATAAATCTATTCTTTAAAATAGTATAAGATTTAATTTATTTATTTTTTATTAATAATTAAAATAAAGTATAGAAGTATATATTATATATATACTTAATATTAAATTTACTTATACTTATATCTTAATAAATATCTTAATATATATCTTAATATATATATATATTTTTCTTAACTTAAAAATATATAAAATATTTTAAAATATATAATTTATATTTATAATAGTATTACTTAGTAAGTGTACTCTTAAAGATATCTTCTTAAGAAAGAAAGAGACCTAGTACCTACTATACACCTTATTTCTTCCTAATAGAAGATAGTAAGTAATGTAATACTATTATCTATACTATTCTAATAAAGTACTATTATAAGATAGTAATAATAATATAGTTAAAGCTTAGTATTACTATTAACTAATTTACTAGTTAATTCTATACTAGCTTTAAATTACTAGCTACTTTTTTAGTAGTACTAATTCTTTACTAAATTCTATAATTTATCTATGAACTATTTAATTCTATTATTTTAAAACTAATTTTAGTTCCTATAGTTTACTTAGCTTATAAGCTTAATTTATCTACTATAATTTAATTTTTTATTACTTTAATATTTATTTTATCTATAAGTTACTTACTTTATTTATATTAACTCTAGTAATTCTCTTATTATTATATTATAATAATAATAATAGAATATATAGCTAGATTAACTATCTAATATTAAAAGAAGAAAGGCTATTAAGATTATAACTATAATTACTATAATTCTATTTTAATAGTAGATAATTTAAAGCCTTATTCTACTTTATATATAAAGTAAAATAGAAGTTATAAGTTAGAAATCTACTTAGTAGCTATTATTACTCTCTTTTAAATTATAGTTAAAGAAGTTATTATTTACTTTTAATAAGAAATATCTCTCTTTTATAACTCTTATAACTTACTTTTTATCTTATTTATAAGTCTATCTTCATAATATTCTACTTTATATATAGTATTAAATTATTACTTAAATTAAGCTTTTTATTATTTTATTTAGTAGAATAACTTTAATCTTTATTTATTTTATTATTAATATCTTAGGAATTACTTACTAATATATATTTAAAAGTATACTAGTTAAATACCTTTTTAAAATCTAAGTATTAATATATTAATATTATTCTAGAAGATATTTATACTATTATTAGTCTAATTACTTCTATCTATTTAAGATCTAGAAATCTTTTTTTATAAGCTTCTTCTATAAGAACTTAAAGCAATTCCGCCTTATATAAAGGTTTAGTAGATAAATTAATTACTCTTTTAATTACTTAAATAAATAATTAAGTAATTAATAAAAAGTTACTTTAAAATATATTAAATTATTTAAAAAGTATATTAGTTATCTAGCTATTATATTATTAGCTAGTAATTATTAAAACTCCTTATTTATTAAAGAAGTAAATTAAAATTTAGTTCTACTTTTTATTCTACTAAATCTATTATAAGACCCTCTATAATAAGGTACCTAGCTAGATTAAAATCCTAATAGCTATAATAATTCTAGTTTTAGTAAATAATAATTTAAGTTAATAAAAATACTTTTTAATTACTTTATTACTAAACTTTAGAATATATTTAGTAGTAATAGTATTAGTAATAGAAGTAACTTAAATCCTAATATTATACCTCTATAACTAGATACTTTATTTAGTTACTTAATAATAATAACCTTAAGACTTAATAATATTAGTATTTTTAATCCTAATACTAATAGTAATAGTCTAGTTATTAATAAAAAGTATATAATATTTTAATATATCTTTATCTTTATAAATTAATTAAAAGAGATAAAAAATAATATAATAAAGATTAAATACTTAAAGTTATTTTTAGTTATCTTAAAAGTAGTACTATAACTTAGTATATAGTTAAGCTCTTAAAATTTAAAAAAGATATCCTTAAGATAGTAAATTTAGATTAATAGATTAAATTATTAATTTATTATTTTAAAAAAGATATAAGTAAAGTAGTAAAATTAATATACTCTAAAAAATTTATAATATCTAATATATTAAATAATACTAATTTTAGAGAGTTTAATTAATTAATCTTCTACTATATAAAAGTAGTAGATTTAAGTAATACTTAATTAATTATTATTTAAAATACTCTTATTCTTAGTTTTTAGAATATAATTCTCTAACTTATAATAAATATATTAGTTTATTTCTTTCTAAAATAACTTAATATAAAATAATATATATAGTATAAACTTACTATTAAGGAGGATAGAATAGATTAGAAAGTTATAAATAAAATTATTAATAAAAGTAGATTTAGTTAATATAATATTACTTAATTAAAAAGCTTTTCTAAGCCTTAATATTCTTTAGTTCTATTCTATAACAACTAGTCACTACCCTTCTAAGGTTACTTTAGTAGTAATTATAGTTATTAAAACTTAAAAATAATTAAGCTAAATATCTTTAATATTAAAGCTAATAAATAAGAGGTAATTTATTTTTCTTTTATTAACTACTTTAAATTACTAATAGCTATATAAATAAGTTAAATTTATAGAAGCCTCTCTATATAAAGCCTTATAATTAAGGTAATTCCTAGCCTTTTTAAGGCTAAAAGCTATACTTAAATAATTAAGGTTTCTAGCTATATTCTATTAGAGTATATTATAGAAATAAAGACTTAAATTAATATAATAGCTATATCTTTAAAGAGGAAGAATAATAAGATTTTAAATAATATAATAACTATCCTACTAAAGATTAGTTTAGATTAGAGAAAGAAATATATAACTTTTTTATTAAACTAATAAATAAAATATATTAAAAATATAAGTAAGAATTCTCTTTAAAAAATAAGTTATATTAATATATAAGATATAAATATAGTAATACTACTTTTATTTTATCTTTAATAAGTTTAAAGCTTTCTACTAAAGATAAGCTTCCTTTTCAAGAAAGTTATTAAGTTAGTTCTATAGAACTAAATATTTTTTTCTATATAACTTAATTTAAGGTAGATTATATTAAATATATAGCTAGAGCTAGGTTTTAGAATTAGTATTATATTACTATAAAATTTTAATATTCTTATAATAGTTTATTAAAAGAAGTCTACTTAAATATTAGTTATTTAATTACTTTAAGTAATAAGAAGTTTTTTAAGAAATATATATTTTTAATACTAATATTAAACTTATAGAAATACCTTTAATTATTAAGAGTCTTAGTAAGGCTAAATACTTTATTATTATTTAAAAAGTTAAATACTAAGAAGTTTATATTAGTAGAAATTACTATTAATATTAACATAATTAATAATCTTTAAGTAAATATACTTATTAGTATAAATATAATAAGTTCTAAAGATATTAATATAATTATAATTAAATAATATACTTATATTACTAGTTATAATATCTATATATTTATTAAAATTAAATCTTAAGATACTAGAGTTTAGAGATTAATTAAAGTAAAAAATAATATCCTTATTAAGCTTAGTAAATAGATCTCTATCTTAGTATACTCTTAAGTATAGCTACTAGAATAAGATTTTTTATTTAAATTAAATAAATCTAAACTTATATTATATACCTATATTATTAATTCTTTAGTTAATTTAATCTTAGTATAAAATAACTTATTATTATTTATTTCTATTATTTAGAAGACTTATCTAGGTTATATTATAGAACTTTTATATAATAATTACTATCTTACTATACTAAATTTAGTAGAGCTAGTAATAAAGCTACTTAAAAAGATATTTTAATTTAAATAGACTTAGAAGATACTAAAAGTTTATACTATATATCTAGCCTTAACTAACCTTAGTACTATAGTAATAATTATTATAGATTCTATAGAAACTTAACTATCTAATAGTACTATAATATATAGGTCCTATTATAATTTTATTATAATAAAGTTAATAGAAGTTATTAATTTCTATCTAGCTCTTTAAGAAGGCTCTAGCTTTATTAATGTATCTAAAGAATACTAGATATAAATATCTTTAAAGTCTAACTAAGAATCTAAGGTTAACAGGTCTATTAAGATATGTCCTCTAAAAAAAGAATTTTATAGTTATTAACAAAATATTTAATAAGCTATATAAGTAAGAAAGATTAGAATAAATAAATAAATCTACTTAGGGTTAGTTATTCTATCTTTATTATCTAATAAATATTCTTAAATAGAGAGTAAAAAGGCTATATAGTTATTAATATTAGAAAGTTAAATATAATTACTTAGCTAAATATATATTTTTTATTTTTATAAAGTAATATTATTACTATTATCTTTAATTATTAATATTTAACTCTTATTAATTATACTTTTTTCTTTTATTAATAGAAAGTATAGCTTATTTACTAGTACTATTTAACTATAATTATATATTATAGTTAGAAGACTTTTTAAGTACCTATTATAAAATATAAAGATTTAATAATATATATATAATATAAGATTAATAAAGTACTTAGACTATATTATAACTTTATTAAAGCTTATATTAATAATATTATTATTACTTCTAAAATATTAGAAGAATATCTAGTATATTTATATAAGTTTTTAGTACCTTTATTAAAAAAAGTATCTTTATTAAGCTATTTAAATTATATATTAGCTACCCTTTAATTATATTATTTAGTTAATATATTAATATATTAAGGTTATCTGCTACTAAAGAAAAACTAGCTATAATTTTAAAGCTTTAGTTTCTTAGTATACTTAGTATATTAGAAACTTACTTAAGTTTTACTAAATACTTATAAAATTATATTCTCTAATATATATTAATTAATTAGCTATTATAAAAGTAAAAAACTATATTACTTAAGTTATTTCTTAGAAATAAAAGTAATTCTTATTATATATATATTATATACTTAATTAATACTAATACTAACTAAGTAGAAAGCTTTTTTTATAGTCTATAATATTAGTCTACTTTAATAGTAAGCTTAACCTTTATATTAATATAAATAGATTTATAGAATCTAGATTTAGTACCTATATATACTATAAAATAAATAGAAAAGTTAGATTAATATTTTTTTAGCTATTTTTTAACTACTACTTAATAGTTATACTAGCTAATAGAGTTAAAAGTAGCTAGCCTTATTTAAGTACTTAAAAAGATTTAATATATAATTAAATTAATAATAATTTATATATTTATAGACTATTCTACTACTATTAATATTATTATATAAAAAATACTTAATATTTTTATTACTTAGAAGATAAATTTATATCTTATTTAAGCTTTAAAAAAAAGAAAATAAGTTAACCTTAATAATTTTAATACCTTGTATAGAATAGTACTTTATAAATATTAATCTAATTATCTTCTAGCTATAGCTCTTTAGGAAATTAAATAATATTAAAAGTTTATTAATTTACTTATATTAAAGAGACTATTTAACTATATTATCTATAAGATTATATATATATAAATATTTATTTAGGATATTTAAATATAAGTATCTACTTTAGAAGCTCTATAAGAGATAATAAAGATATATTTTATTATAAAGTTTAATAGTAAGCTTTAATAATATTTAAAATTTTAATTAATTATTAAATAACTTAGTAAATAACTTCTATATAATTTATTATAAAAGAGTAACTCTAATATAGAAGAATATAATACTTATATAATTAATATAAGGAGTTATTATAGAAGTAGAGAGAAATAAGAACTAAGATAGCTATTAATTAATTATATTAGTTATCTAATAATTAATCTAATATTAATATAATATTTATAGCCTTGTATAATTATATTTACTAAATAACCTCTCATTTTATTATTAGCTTTATAAGAATAAGCTTAAATTACTTAAAGTCTTTTAGATACTTCTTATACTTAAAGTAATTAATTATAAGACTATATATAAGCTCTATCTTTTTAGAGTTTTAATTAAGAATCTACTTATAATTAGTATAGTTATAGTTATTAAGCTATTAATTATTAAGGCTTAAATATTTAATCTATTTATTATTATTATTTAAAGTTTAAGTTACTAGATTTTACTATATAGTATACTCTTTCTTTATAAAATATTTATATAAAAAAAGTCTTTTTATATAGATAAAACTAGTCTAGTAAAAGTATATATATTATAGCTAAATACCTTAATTATTAAATTAATTATTAGAATAAGTTTATTATCTTATTATAGATAATCTTTCTATAATTAATAAAGTAACTAGTCTAGAAGATTATAAATATATATAAATATAGCTTTAATATATAAGTAAAGTATTTATAAATTAAAAGTTAGAATTATATATATTATTAAAAAAAATTAATACTAATATATATTAATCTTATACTATAGTATCTCTTAGACTTTATATTAATTAAAATATCTTTACTTATAGAGTAGTAAGATAATTATAGAGTACTAGTAAATATATATATTAAGAAAACTTATTTATTTTATATATTTTTTTTTACTTTTTAAATATAGAAATATCTAGCTCTATATTTACTAATATATTTATAATAAATTAAAATTTATCTTAATTTATATATATTAAGTAAACTTAGTATTTTAAGTTATTTTATAATTCCTTCTTTATTATATCTATTTAAAGGCTTTATAGGTTTAGTAGTTTAAGATTATTAATATCTAGTTTAATAATTAAGCTAGTATTATATATTATTAAAAGCTATAGTATAGTTATATTAATATATTAACTATAAATAACTCTACTTATTAAAATAATTATTAAATTTATTAGACTTATATTTATTATTAATATAAGACTAACTATTTATTATTATTAATTATTTACTATTTTTCTTCTTCTATAGTAGATTAATATTAGATAGATTATAAAAGCTTAATTATTTTCTATTAACTTAAATACTTAATCTTAAGCTTACTTAATATAAGAGTTTATTAATAGTTAGATTAAATTCTTTTACTTATTAACTATCTTAAGTTATACTTTAAGAATATAATTTTATAATTCTTTATAACTAGTTAGTAATTTAATAATTAATCTAATAACTACTTTATTAAAAAGCTTATCTATATATAATAATTCTAAATTTAGATTATCTATAATAATATTTTTAGCCTCTTCTTATTTAGCTTTACTTATAATAGTATTATTATAAACTAACATTATAAGTCTTCTAAAAATAAGTAATTAAAGAGTAAAGGGGAATAAAGTAAGCTAAGATATATAATATTACTAACTACTTATATTAATAAGGAGTAGACCTTTTATATTATAGTAGCTATATTAATTTACTAATAAAGTTAAATATAAGGAGATCTAAACTATAAGTAAGAGCCCTAACTATATAAATAAAAGAAAGTCTACTAAGATTATTTAATTTATAGGATTTATTCTATAAATGCCCTAAATTCTCTATTTAGAGTGTTTATATTTTAATTACTTTAAATATACTATATAACTTATATTAAGCCCGTTCCTTAATATACGCTTTTTATAGGTTCTATTTATTATCTTATTAAGTTCTAATACTATTCCTCTCTCTTAGTATTTTTATCCTAAAGATAATTATTTATCTTTTATATTATATTCTAATCCTAAACCTTCTTATTTTATAATTAGGAGGTAGTATATCCTAGCTTAATTATCTCTTATAGAAATATATTACTATAGTTATTATATTTATTATTCTAAGGAGTATAAGGTTAGTTTTTTATTAGAATTATATATTATCTATAAGGTATTAGGACTATTATATAAACTTATTTTCTCTAAGATAAGACTAAAGCGTATATAAAAGAAATATAGGAAGTAAATAATTAAATTTATTATTATTCTTAAAAGAGTATTAGAGGCTACTTAATAATATTTAGAAGTATTTATAAAAGTAGCTTACTTATACTATAAGATTAGCTATTTAAAGGAGGAGGAGAAGAAACTTATTAAGTAGAAACTTAAGAATATTAAAAAGTTAAAAGTTAATAAGATAATATAAGCTACTTATAAGGAGCCTCTTTTTAATCTAGATTTTAAAATATTTAAGTTCTTTTCTAATTTTAATTAAACCTAGTTCTTTATTTTTAAAACTATTATAAAAGGGTCTAATAGTTCTTAAGATACTTAAGTRATTCTTATATATTCTTAGTATTATTATAATTCTTTTACTTAATAAGGTATTTCTAACTATATTAATTTAAATTTTTTTTAATTTTCTATTTATCTTCTTCCTTAATCTTATACTGAAAGGTTTTTTATAAGGGTATGCCTAGGTCTACTAGTTCTAAGAGTAATATATAAAAAACTAAATATTATTTTAAATCTTTTAATAAATTAAGTTTATAGTTAACTAGYCCTTATTATTTTATAATTAAAAATAATTTAATTTTTATATAATCTAGCTTCTTACTAAGCCTTTTTAACTTTATATTTTTAGTTAAAAGATATACTTTATTCCTCTTCTTAAGTTAAGGACTATCTTCTTAATTTTTATTAATTTATAATCTAACTTTTTTATTTACTATCTTAATAGTTTCTTTTAGATTTTTATAAACTTCTTAAAGTCCTTTAGCTTTAACTAGTACTTTATTTATATTAGGTCCYTCCTATAGTTATAGAAAGCTATTTATATTTTTCCTATAATTTATGAAGAATAGTGTTATTTATTAAGACACAACCTATTAGAGGAATAACGGACCAGCGGACCAGAGAGTATATAGAGATAAAGTATTAGCTATTATAAATATTTAGTAAGTCTAGGAGAGGAGGTTACTAAATAAACTAAATAAAGCTTAAGATAATTAGGATATTTAGTTATTAAATATACTAAGTATATTAAACTAGATAGTCTTAATAAGCTTTTTTATATTTATATAATTAAGGACCTTACCTATCTTAAATAGCTTCCTTTTAATATATTTAACTTTATTAATAAATTAATATAGTTATTATAATATAAAAGGATTACCCCTTATTTATATAAGTAATTAGTAATATTATATATCTTAGCTTACTTTATTCCTTTTTACTCTTTAATTACTTATTTTTAGAAGACCTATAGCGTTAGTTTATAATATTTTAAATACCCTTAATATAAGTACTTTAAATTAAAGGAGTATAATTTAATCTATCTTAAGTAAAACTACCTAATCTAGGTATTATAATAATATTAATAATAAATTTAAAGGAAGTATTAAGATTATCTAACTAAACCTTTACTATAAAAAAAAAAAGAAGCTTAAAAAATAATTAATATAAATCTAACTTTATCTTTATTTCTATAATAATATACTAGTTAAGTAATATATAGTAGTTATAATTACCTTTATATATAAAGATATATAAAAATAGGTATAATTTTATTTATAAARATACTTAAATAACCTATTAAATATATTARAAATTATAAAATAAATAGAAGGGTTTACTTATTTTAAGGCTAAACTTTATAAGGTATTTATACTATCTAATAAGATAAACTAAGTAGTATAAGTTATTTAATATATTAAATAAAAGAGATYTATAGTAGAGTATATAATATAATTYTAATAATATATARTTAAGATTAAATAGGATAATAATATACTTATAATAATATATAAAAGGGGGTTAAAAGAAAATATTAAGAATAAGTTAATAAGGATTAAAGTAAGCCTAGATATACTTAATAAACTCTAAAAAAAAACTATCTAAATTAATAATAATCTCTTTAAAAGAGCTATAGAGAAAAGATATAATAGAGGAGTCTTTAAAACTAGCATAATATAGTACTAATATAAATAAGGCTTTAACTCTAATTATAATAAAAGATTAATTAACCTATATAGGCTAATACTAATAGARATTAATATAATAAAGAAGGGACGTATACACGGAAAGYTAATAAAAGGGGTAAATAGGAAAGTATTAAAGTATTATAACTATAGTAAACTAAACTATTTTACTAAGGACTATAAGTTAAAAAATATAGTATTTAGACTATAGATTAATATAATAAAGGTTATTATTATAAAGGATAAAGCCTAAGAAATAAGTAAATTATTATTAAAGTAGAATAATCTAGAACTTAAGATAATAATAGTAAACTAAAAAATTTATAATAATAAGAAAAGAATCACTTAATATATTAAAGAACTAGAAATAATAAATAATAAAGCTTAGAATAATCTAATAACTATATTTAAATAATAAGAATATTACCTTTAAGGATTTTTRTATAAAATATAGGATAGTATACTCCTACTAATAATAATAAAACTTAAGAATTTAGAATAATATAATAGGTATTATAATAGGTTCTAAGAATTAAGAATTAAAAARCTTAAACTAAATTAAGATAGAAAGGCTTAAAATAAATAAGAATATAATTAGAAAAATAATTCTAATTAGAAGTAAGTAAACTAAGAAGAGAATTAAAAACTTAGATTACCTATAAATTAATAAGAAAAAAAATAATAAAAATAGTAAAAATAAGACTCCTTAATTAAAAGATCTTAAGATTATTAATATAACTCTTATTATTAATAATATAGTAAGATATACTAAAATAAATATATAAATATATTCTATATAAAATATTATAATATAAGATAAGAGACTAAAGGAATTATATATATATTATAATACTATTTATACGCCTATTATTATTATAACTTAAATATATATATATAGTACTTAATATAAAAAAGGGAATTAGTAATATTCCTAAGGTAGCCTAAAAAATAATATATAATATTAAGGTAAAAGTTAAAAAAAAACTATAAAAAGGAAGAGTATAATTATACTTTATAAGAAGTATACCTACTCTTAAAATATCTTATATATATAGAAGAAAAAGTTAGAGCTAGATTTTACCCTAAAGAATATTTTAACCCTAAAATAAGAAAAATAGAAAAAGGTTATTCCTTTATAATAAGGATAGTTATAGGGAAATAAATACTATAACTCCTATAAAAGAGTTAAACTTAGCGGAGTATAATTAACTTATAAAAAAATTAATTAAGATTAATAGCTAAGGATACGCTGCGCAACGGGTCGGGTCGGGTTGGACTTTTTTCAACCTGACCTGAAACCCGACCCGACCTGAACCCGACGTAATGGGTTCAGGTCGGGTCGGGTTTTTCTTGGCGCGGGTCGGGTTTAAACCCGACCAACCTGCCAAGATTTATATAATCTAATAATCAATCTAATAATGGCCATGCCCTATGCCATGGATGGATGGATGGCCATGATGGATGGATGGCCATGATGGATGGATGGCCATGATGGATGGATGGCCATGATGGATGGATGGCCATGATGGAT
>KE598564.1:245329-295067 GCA_000444155.1 Cladonia macilenta KoLRI003786
ATAATTACTATATATTATTTAACTAGTATATTATTATAGAAGTAAAGATAAAGTTAGATTTATATTAACTACTTTTTAAACTTCTTTTTTTCTTTATAATAAAGGTTTAATTAAATAATCTTAATACTTCTTTTAAATCTATTATTAATATTATTATAATATTTAGATTAGGTAGTTTTATTTAAAATAAATTAATTTATACTTCTTTAATTTAAAGTATTTATATTAAAGATATTTAAAGTATTATAAACTAATATTATAAGTCTTCTAAAAATAAGTAATTAAAGAGTAAAGGGGAATAAAGTAAATTAAGATATATAATATTAYTAATTATTTATAYWAATAAGGAGTAGACCTTTTATATTATAATAATTATATTAATTTATTAATAAAATTAAATATAAAGAGATCTAAACTATAAGTAAGAGCCTTAATTATATAAATAAAGGAAAGTCTACTAAGATTATCTAGTTTATAAGAGTTTATCCTATAAATACCTTAAATTTTTTATTTAAAGTATTTATATCTTAATTATTTTAAATATACTATATAACTTATGCTAAGCCTATTCCTTAATGTGTGCTTTCTATGGGTTCTGCCTATTATCTTATTAGGTTCTAATAAGTATCTTTAACTTTTTCTTCTTTCATAAGAAAGTTATTAAGATTTATATCTAAGTAATATAATAATCTAGAAGTATTAAAATATTAAAGTAAGTATTAATATTTATAAATATTAAAATTAAAAAAATATAGAAAATTAGAAAATTATAAGTATTAAAGTAAGAAAATCTTAAATAATAGTATACTAGTATACTAGTATAATACTAATATAATTTAGATTTTTATAATTTACTTTTTTACTTTATATTTTTATTTTAATTTTTAAATCTATTATATCTTTTATAAAGTATATATAATAATCTAATTTTAGCTAGTAAATATTATTTTTTCTATTTCTTTAAATATTTCTAAAGATTAATATTAAGATTATTAATATATATAAGTCTAAGTCTCTTAATATTATAAATAAGTAAGGTTAAAATAAGTTTTTCTAAAAATATTAATATTAACCTTTTTTTATAAATATTATTAATATATATTTAAGTAATTTAATTATTAAATTAATTATTAGACTTTTTATATTAGAAAATATTTAATTTAATTTCTCTTTTTCTATTATTTTAATAAGAATAAAGATAGTTACTAATTTAAATATAGTATTCTAAATATTTAATAGATTAACTTATAATAAATAATTATCTTTCTAATTTTTTATCTAAATTATTTAATCTACCTATATTAAGTGAGAATGATTTACTTAAGATAGATATAAATATAAATATAAATCTACTTAATTTAAGTCTAAAGGTATCTAGTAATTTAATTTTATATCTAACTTATTATATAGTATATTCCTCTTTACTAAATACTCTTCTATATTATTTATTATAATAAATCTTTATATAAAGCTTTTCTTTCTTAATTTAATATAATATATATTTTAAAGTCTACTAATCTATATTATTAAGAAAGTTTATATTAAACTTAAATAAATAATAGGTCTTAAGTAAATAAAGATTACTTATAATAATAAGTATCTATAGTATTTTATAATTTAAGTAGGTCTTAAAAAAGTTAGAGAGAATATTTAAATTCTTTTAAAAGAGACTCTATTAAAGATTACGCTCCTTTATAACTATTTTTTTAAATAAGCTATATCTTAAAACTAGCTACTAATAGTCCTTATATATATAAGTATTAATAAGAAAAACATCTATAAATTTATTTTATAGATGAGATTAGTTAAGTTTAATTAAGTTTTAACTATAGTAATACTAGCTACTTAGTAGGACTTAGTAAGACTTAGCTACTTAGTATTAGAATTAAGTTATGCCTAAATCTAGTAGCTTTAACTAGAACTTATCTAAACTTAGCTAA
This sequence comes from Cladonia macilenta KoLRI003786, assembly GCA_000444155.1. Taxonomy (NCBI): domain Eukaryota; kingdom Fungi; phylum Ascomycota; class Lecanoromycetes; order Lecanorales; family Cladoniaceae; genus Cladonia; species Cladonia macilenta. The sequence goes on from KE598564.1 coordinate 247,270, forward strand.
GCTAGGAATATACTAGTAAAAAAAATTAATAATTATATATACTACTAGTACTAGCTCTATAGCCTTATAGCTTTATAGCTCTAACACTAATTAGAATTATATATATATAAAATTTTATAAAAACTATAAATCTAAAATTAGAATTTAAATAGAAATAAAAATAAGTTCTAAAAAGTCTTTCTAAAGTTTTCACTTTTAGCGCTAGGAGCTAAACCTTAAAAAAACCTTAAAAGATATATTATATATAGCAATTTTAGACTATTTTAGCGCAATTTTTTTTAGGTTTTTTAGCTTTTTTAGCGTAGCTAAGTTTAGATAAGATTAGATAAATTTAGATAAATTTATAAAGCTATTCTATTTTTACTAAGACTTACTAAGTTTAGCTCTAGCTACTCTAGCAGCTATATAAAACTTAGCTAAAATTTAATTTATAGATAAATAGATAATATATACTAAAAATATTATCTTTTTCTTTAATATTATTTATTATAAAAGTACTAGGTAGCTACTTACTCTTATTATTAAATAGATAGTTAATTAAGCTAGAGAAGTAAGTAAGTATATATAATTAATATAATAAAGCTTTATATCTATTATAATTAAGAGAAGCTTCTAGTTATCTATTATATTTTTTATTAATTTATATAGATTTACTATTTTCTACCTCTTAATTATATTTAAGTATATATTATATTTCTTATTACTAATCTACTTTCTATAAGTATTAATATATATAGTTAAGGTTATAAATATTATAAATTTAGCTTATTTTACTATATATTAAAGGAGCTAGATAACTTTATAGCTATAGATAAAGCTATTATTTATTTACTAGATTATAAAAAGCTAGATAATACTTTTAATTCTATTAATTATTCTTATGTAATAAAGGAAATATTAGAGATTACTTAGATTAAATTAATTTACTATCTTAATAGTTTAGAGAGCTATTATAAAATTATCTAGAAAATAATTCTATAGTATTTTTATAATAAATTATTTAACTAAGATATATTATAGCCTTTATAATAAGATAAATAGTTTATCCTCTCTATCTTTTAATTACTATATAAATTAGTAACTACTTTCTTAAAGAAAGTTTATAATAGAGTTAGTAGTTTTATAAAGCTAGTAGACTTTACTAATATATATACTAATAAAATAAACTACTAGATATTCTTAAAACTAAAATAAAGGCTTCTTTTTTAATTAATATTCTCTTAAGTTTAGTACTTTTAGAGCTAGACTTTTAAAAACATTACTTAATATTAGCTAGTTAAAAAGAATAGTAAGAAATACTTTATAGTAATAAGCTATTTATTATTAACTAGTAAAGCTTTATAATTATTCTCTATTAATAAATATAGTCTAAGGTACTTATTTTTTTTAGCTATATCTTATATAATCTTAACTTATAGTATAAAGTAAGTCTTAAGTTATTTATTAAATACTTTTTTTATCTCTTTTAACTAAGTCTAGATTAGTATAATATGAGAGTAGAGTAAGATTAACTTTATATTAAAGCTTTAATTATTCTATTATAAACTATTACTAATAAAGATATTAAATAAATTAATAATCTTAAGATAAGTATACTATATTTTTAGCTTAAATAATAAATAAGTAAGATTTTTTATATATCTTTAATTTATTATTTTAAAACGMCTATATATTCTTATTAATCTAAATAAGATAATTATTAAATAAGTAGAGGATATAAATAACTATCTAGATATAATTATTAATATTTAATTATTTCTTAAGTAAAGATAATATACCTTTTTATACTTTATCTTATTACTCTTTATTTAACTTAAATATTTTTTAGATTTAGAAAGTATTATTAGTATACTATAATAATTTAATATTTTTTTATTTTAAAAGAAAGACCTTATATAAGGACTTTATTATCTAGTCCTTTATAAGTTCTATTAGCCTTTATAAATATATAAATATAGTCCTAATTAATATCTCCTTTACTTATTTATATATAAGCTCTAGTCTTTATTATATATATTATACTATATATATTATTAAAATTCTTATACTATTATATAATCTTCTTAATTATATTTTACTATATCTAAAAGTATTTATATAATATTATTTATATTTATTAAAAGATACTTACTACTAAGGCCTTAATTTAAGTATAAAATTAATTTAATAGAAAAATCTTTTTAAGTTACTAATTATATCTTAATATCCTTTTTAGAATAATAGAAAAAATTAGAATTATATTCTAATATATTTATAAATCCTACTAGTTATTTAGAGTAGTGGAATCTCTTCTTTTTAGAAACTAGATAATTATTAATAAAGTCCTTAGTATCTCTTAGTATTAATTATTAGTAAATAAATATTATTATTTATTATAAAGAAATACTTACTAACTCTACTAAGTCTTTTTAAAGAGAGTAATAGCTATATATTAATTAAGTTATATATAAAGATATTATAGCTACTTAGATTAAATAGCTATAGAACTAAGAATAATAAGTATAAATAAAAAATATAAAATATCTAATAATATATATATAACTTACTTATTATTTAATTTTTAAATTAGAATTCTATAAATTATTACTATATCTTATTAGTTCTATATAGTAAAGATTATATAATATAAATTAATATTAGAAGAAAGCTTAAAAAGATTACTATTTAAATTAAGATAATAAATTATTTTCTCCTTATTCTATAGTTTATAGTAGTAAGGAGTTAGTATATAATATTAATTTTCTAATCTAATAACTCTAGTAACTACTTTAGTAGAGAGAAAGTTAATAAAAAATTATAAGATTATATTAAAATACTTATTAAAATCTAATATAACTACTTTTATTAATATATTATAATATAATAGTAGTCTAGTCTATTAAAGAGTACTAATATTATAGCCTAATAGCTAGAGAATAGTATTAAAGTTTAAATAAGTACTAGAGTTTAAGTACGTATTAGTATAAGTATAAAGTAAAATAAAAATTATAAAAATTATAAAAATTACTTTATTAATTCTTATTTAACTCTATCAAGAGCTATTACTTAATTTATAAGATTTTTATAATAATATATAAAGCCTTTTTTAAAAATAGATATAGAATATTACTTTTACTATTATTATAAATTAATATAATAAGCTTCTTTACTTTTATTTAGAACTCTTATAGAATTCTAACTTTATTAATAGTAAAATTAATATTAAGTAAGCCTAATATTTTAATAAAGTTTATTATTATAAAGTATTATTCTTTATTTTATTTAACTTAGTTATTTAGGCTTATAATAGTTTAAGCTTTATTAAGACTAACTAAGTATAGATTTTTATTAAAGTTATTATAATTATTATATATAAAAACTACTTTACTAAAATAAATTTAAGATATTAAGAAAGGGATTAGATAGTTAAAGAAATTAAATAATTAAAGAAATAATTAAAGGCTAGCTAATAGAATAGTTATAAAAAGTAATAGTAAAGAATATTAAGAGAAAGCTAAATATAGAAAGTAAAGTAAAATAAATTATAATAAATATTTATATATATTTAATTTATCCTCTAGCTAATAAAATTTCTACTATAGTACACTACGTAATAAGTTAAGTTAGGTTAGACTTTTTTTAACTTAATTTAAACCTATCTTAACCTAAACTTATACTAAGAAAAACTTAACTTAACCTAAACCTACTACTACTAGGTTAGGTTTAAACCCGCTTAATCTACTAAGATTTTTAGTAGGTATTACGCCTAGATTATATAATTTAATAATTAATTAAATAGTTATCTAAGTATAGTTTTTATTAGGCTTCTATCTAAATTACTATTAATAGTGTATATTAGAAGTAGAATAATTAGTTTAAATTATTACTTTAATAGTAAAAAGTTATCTCTTTACCTAGCTTAAATACTATAATAAGTATTAGCTATATAATATAAAAGGTTTTAGTTTTACTTATAATAACTTATTATAATTCTATGGAGTATCTCTACTAGCTATATATCTTTCCCTTAGATTATTACGCGCTTACTATATATAGTAAGTAACTAAGTTACTAATAATAAATTAATAATCTAAATCGTAGATTAAGAATAGAGAGAATAATACTTTTAAATTTAGAAGTTATAAAGGCTTTCGCCGCCTCTTAGAGTGTAGCTAAGGCGCTCCTCTGCTATCATAAACTATTAAAGTCAAAACAAATCTCTCTAACAAGCCTTTAAAAGGGCGCTTTCAGGATCAAAAAATCTATTTATTTTTAGAAGTAATGTATCTCGAGCAATGCTTTTGCTATAGTAATTATTAGATTAATTATTAAATTAATTATTAGATTAATTATTAAATTAATTATTAGATTAATTATTAAATTAATAGATTTTATTAACTTACTACCTAGTTTTTTATAATAGACCTGTTTAGTCTTTCCTCCTAGAGCCTAAGGTATAGCTTTCTTTGTTAAGAAAACCGCCGTCCTTATATTTATATTATTAATATAGTAAGTTCTCTTTTTTACTTTAGTTTTTATTAGTACCTTTATTAATTTTACTAGCTACTTTCTAGTAGGTACTATAGTTATTTTCTTCTTATAATCTTTAATTCTTCTAGTATATAATGCGTTCTTAAAAATAGTATTATTTTTTTTACTAAARTTTTTTCCTTTAAAGATATAGTCCTCTTTTTTTTTAGCTAGTTAATTATTAAATATATTATCCTTATTTTTAGTATTAATCTTATTAATATAGGTTTTTAAGCTATTAAGGGATCTATATTCACGACTATAATTTTAATTATATAAATTAGAGATTATCTAGATATAGAAAATTAATATAAAAGATTACTTACTTAAATTCTATACTACCTTACTATACTAAACCATCTTAAGCCTATTTAGTCCTATAATAGAATATAGATTAGTCTTAACCTTTTAATTATTAAGTATAAATTAATTAAGAGAGTATTACTTAGYTATTATATAATACCTATCCTCTTTAAACTAATTAGGGTTATAGATAAGTATATTAACTTAGTTAATTACATTAAAGAAGTATAAGTATTAGATTAATTATTAGATTATAACTCTATATTAATTAACTTACTTAAATATAATATTATTGTTATTATTACTATTATTATAATTATCTTTATTAAATAAAGAATTATATCTCTCTTAAAGTTCTCTAATATTATTTATATTAGTAACTTAATTTAAGATTCATAATAAATATACTAGATTATAATATTGGAATCTAGTTTAAAATTCTTAATAGTATTATAACTCTTAGCATAATATTTTCTCGTAATACTAAGGATATTAGTTTAATAAACAAGATATTATATTATATAAGAATAGACTGTAGAGCCTTTATAAGACTTATACCTAGCAGAATTAGATTACTAAGTACCTTTAGGCTTAAATTAAATGAATCTATATTTGTATTCATATCTATCTCAAGTGAATCGTCCTCACTTAATGTAGGCAGATTAGATAATTTAGATAAAAGATTAAAAAGATAATTATCTATTATAAGTTAGCCTATTAGACGTCTAGAATACTATATTTAAATTAGTAAATATCTTTATTCTTACTAAATAACAAACTAATAGAAAAAGAGAAATTAAGATTAATATTTTCTAATATAAGAAATCTAATAATTAATTTAATAATTAATCTAATAATTAATCTAATAATTAAATTACCTGACTATATATTGATAATTATTATAAAAATAGGTTAATATAAGTATTTTTAGAAAAACTAATTTTAACCTTACTTATTTATAATGTTAAGAGACTTAGACTTGTATATATTAATAATATCAATATTAATCTTTAGAAATACTTGAAAAAATAGGAAAAATAATACTTACTAGCTAGGATTAGATTGTTACGTATACTTTATAAAAGGTAAAATAGATTTAGAAATTAGAATAAGGATATAAGGTAAAGAAGTAAATTATAGATTCTTAAAATATACTAGTGCTACGCTAGCGTACTAGTGTACTATTATTTAAGATTTTCTTACTTTAATACTTATAATCTTCTAATCTTCTATATTTTACTAATCTTAATTATACGTAATCTTAATACTTATAAATTTTAACACTTACTTAGTTATAAACAAAGTTAAATAAGAAGAGGCTAAAGATATTATTATAGGTAATTTAAATATAGAATTACTATCTATAGATAAGCCTCTTAATAAAGTAGTTATTAGATTAATTATTAGATTACTAATTAATTATAGAGAACTATAAAACTATATTTATAGGGTGTGACCTAGGATAGCTAGTAGATAAAAGGATCTAGCTTAACTATTAATAAACTCTTATATAAAGTAAGTTTAAGACTAAGTATCTAAGCTAATAGGGAATAAGTACTTACTATATAAAGTTAAAGTAAGAGATATAAGCGCTGTTTTATATTTAAAGAGAATACTTCTATAATTTACTTAATATTAGTCTACTACAGAAGAAGAAAAATAGTAGATAATTAATAATAATAAGTAGTTAGTCTTATATTAATAGTAAATATAAACTTAATAAATCTAATAATTAATCTAATAACTATTCTAATAAGTAGAATTGTCTATGGCTAATATACTAATATAACTATACTATAGCTTTTAATAATATATAACGCTAGCTTAATTATTAAACTAAGTATTAATAATCTTAAATTACTAAACCTATAAAGCTTCTAGGTTAATATAATAAAGAAGGAACTATAAGATAATCTAAAATACTAAGCCTACCTAGCATATATAGATTAAGATAAATTTTAATTTATTATAAATATACTAGTAAATATAGAGCTAGGCATTTCTATATTTAAGGAGTAAAGAAAAAATATAAGATAGATAGATTTCCTTAATATATATACTTACTAGCATTCTATAATTATCTTGCTACTCTATAAGTAGAGATATTTTAGTTAATATAAAGTCTAATAGATACTATAGTATAAGATTAATATATATTAGCATTAAGAATTTTTAATAATATATATAGTTCTAACTTTTAATCTATAGGTACTTTATTTATATACTAAAGTTATATTTATATATACTTATAATCTTCTAGACTAGTTACTTTATTAATTATAGAGGGATTATCTATAATAAGATAGTAAACCTATTCTAATAATTAATCTAATAATTAATTTAATAATTAAGGTGTTTAGCTAATATATATATACTTTTACTAGATTAAATCTATCCGCGCAAAGAGGCTCCTTTTATATAAATATTTCACAGAGAAAGAGCGTGCTGTATAGTAAAATCTAGTAACTTAGACCTTAAGTAGTAATAGTAAGTAAATTAAATACCTAGGCCCTAGTAATTAATAGCTTAATAACTATAACTATACTAATTATAGGTAGATTCCTAATTAGGACCCTAGGAAGGCAGAGCTTATATATAGTCTTATAACTAATTACTTTAAGTATAAGGAGTATTTAGAAGACTTTAAGTAATTTAAGCTTATTCCTATAAAGCTAATAATAGAGTAAGGGGTTACTTAGTAAATATAATTATATAAGGGTATAAGCATCGCGTTAGTATTAGATTAATTATTAAATAATTAATATAACTAATTAATAGCTATCTTAGTCCTTACTTCTCTCTACTCCTATAATAACCCTTTATATTAATTATATAAGTATTATATCCTTCTRTATTAGARTTACTCTYTTATAATAAATTATATAKAGGTTGCTTACTAGGTTATTTAGTAGTTAATTAAAATCTAAATATTATAGAAGCTTACTATTAAACTCTATAATAAGATATACTTTTATTACCTCTTATAGAGCTTCTAAAGTAGACGCTTATATTTAAATATCCTAGGTAATTATTTATATATATATAATCTTATAGACAATATAGGCAAATAGTCTCTTTAATATAAGTAGATTAATAGACTTCTAATATTATTTAATTTCCTAGAGAGCTATAGCTAGGAGATAATTAGATTAATATTTATAGAGTATTACACTATAAAAGATATTAAAATTATTAAGGCTAACTTACTTTCTTTCTTCTACTTATAGTAACCCTTAGGGGATAACTATATTATTAAGTTAAAAGCTTTTAATTTCTAATATTCTTTTAGTATTTTAAATTAAGGGTTACTCTTATAGGCAGTAGCTTTTTTTCGCCCTATTAATCCTTATAGTTTTAAAGGCGCAGCTCTAGTTACCTTTATATTTAAGATAGAAGTTATAAAGCTAATAATATCCTTAATATTTATATCTCCCTACTATTAATTATCTATATTAGTATTTATATCTATTATTTATTAATTATCTATAATTATAGGAGGCATAATGACTTAATAAATAGTAAGTAATATAGAGGAGTAGTATAGAGCTAAGATTTAAATTTAGAGGAAATTTTTAAGGGGGGAATACTAAGTCTAGGCTTAAATTAATAGTTACTAGATTAATTAGAGTATAGAATATATATACCTATATAATATAATTTTATAAATAAAAGATTCTATATTTAATCTAATCCTATATAAATATTATAATTTCTATTATATTTAAAAGTAGTCCTAATCTATATCTAAGTTAATTAATAATAGATATAATTATAACCCCTATCTTAGAAGAAGGTTTGAAGAAAGTAGGTATATATAAAAATTACTTTTTATATAAGAAGAAGAAGAGAGAAGATTTTATAGACTAGTAGAATAAAATAGAATAGTTAAAATAAAATAAGCTTAAGAAAGCTAAATAGATAAAGATTCTATAAGAAGTAGAAAAAAAAGCTACCTTTTAGAAGTACTTTTCTAAAGGTACTTAGATCCTTAAGGGCTAGTTAATAGTAATATATTAAAGATACTCTCTAACTATAAAATATCTTATATAGAAGAATATTAGCCCCTTAGAAATAACTATATATCTAGAAACTAGGAATTGCCAGCGACTATATAAGTACTATAAATTAAATAATAAATTACGCTAGCTATTATATTATAAATTAGTAAGTTATAAACTCTTACTTAAGTATTAGATTAATTATTAGATTAATTATTTTATTATACTATAACCAGCTAATACTTAAGGTTATAGATAAAGAGTAATAAGGGTATAAAATAGAAGCTCTATAATTAAAACCTTACCTACTATAACTAGGATACTTAGATACATCTATAAAAGTTCTTTACAAATAAGTTTTAGATGAGATTAAATAAAATTAAATAAAGTAGTTATAGTTATTTATTTAAACTTATCTAAACTTATCTACTTAGTGTTAGAAAATATATTAGCCTTTCTATAATAACTATAGCTGTTATAGAGTATATTTAATAACTCTAGAATTATTTAAGATTTCTTATACTAATAGTATATTAGTTATAATAGCTAGTAANATATAAAAATTATTATATTAAGTTTTATTTACTTTAGCTAAATATCTTATATAGTTACTAAGTAAATCTCTCTATAGTTTACTTACTTTATATCCCCTATATCCTATAATTACTAGAAGATATAATATAATTTAGTCTTATACTTATTTAGTTTCTATAAGATTAAAATAAATATATATTATATTTAATTTATTCTAATACGGATCTTCTTCTTTATTATTAGGTCTTTTATTAGGTTTTATTAAATTTTTAAACCTAAAAGTTTTATCTATTCCTTCTTAGTACTAGTATTTTTGTCCTTACCTCTAGTTTCTTATAATATAGGGTTATTATTATTCTCCTTTCTATATATAGAGTTAGGTAAGTTAGATTTAGAAGGGCTTTTAGCTAGGTAGCTAGCTTAGATATAAGCTTAAGTACTAGCCTAAGTATTAGCTTAAGTACTAGCTAAGCTACCTACTTAAGTATTATATTAATATTTATAATTAGTCTAATTATTTATTAACTTAAGTAACTTATAGTATTCCTACTACTCTAGTTATCTTTATTTATACTTATATTAATATTTATAAAATTATTTAGATTATAATAGTTTAACTATTAATAATTTAACTTTTTTYTATAATCTAAGRGAAYYTTTTATTTAGAATATAATATTACTTTCTTCTAAATACTATTTATAATAATAGGCTATATATTTTTAGGGAAGACTTCCTAYTTATTAAGRTAATATAAAAATAGTTYTATAATCTATTAGCGCTATAATATAAAGTAGTCTTAGATATACTATAAAGAACTCTATTATTAATAAATTTAGCTTTTTTAAACTTTATTATAGTTTCTTAACTAGGCTCTATTTTATATATAGTATATCTAATTATTATATATATAAAGCTGATTACGCTTATTTTAAGTAGCTTAAAATAATATTTTAATCTCTCCCTCTTTATTAATAATTATTTTTTAGATTTAAAGAATATCTTACTTATATACTTACTTAGAATTAGGGTTATAAATATTACTTTCCTAGGCTATACTATTATTAGCTACTACTTAAATATATATTAAAAGGCATACCGTACTCTTATCCTTTATAAGAAATAAATTATTATTTAAAAGTTAGTCTATATATACCTACCTCTCTATAGGTATTAGCTATTTATAATAGTCTTTTATATATATTTATACTTTAAATATAATACTAGCTTAGAAAGCCCCTAAAAAGTTAAATAACTATTAATATTAATATATAATATATTATATTTACTTTTTAAACTACTACCTTTTTTATCTTATAATTTTTTAGTTAAGGTTTAACTTCTTTTAAATACTTTAAGTCTTAAAGGATCTACTTTTATAGTTATAATATAATTTTTTATAAATATATAACTTAAGTACTATTATTAGCCTAAAGATTATATTCCTTATTATTTATACTTATTATAGTATACGTAAGAAGCTCTAGCTTAGTAATTTTAATTATTAATTTATAATTAGACGTAGATATTAGCTAATTCTATATTCTATCTTTATTTTTTTTATTACGGGCTAGATACCCGTCCTATATTATTTAATATTTTAGTATATAAAGCTTAAGGTTAGAACTTAAATTAAAGAATATTATAAAAGATAAGATTAGAAAAGAAGTATTATTAAGATTAGAATTACTAGTTAAGTTTTATATTATAAATATTATATTATTTATAAATATTATTAACTATCTACTAAATAAAGAACCTTAGGGCTATATATATTARTARTATATTARTAGTAGTAATTATATAATTATCTTATACTTATAAATATTATAAGTTATTATTAAAGTTAATATTATTATTAATATTATAAATATAAGGCCTTTTAGCTAGTAGTAATTTATTATCTTAARAAAYTATAYTAARARACTAYTAARRGTTACTTAATAATACTTATATAATATTAATAAATAAATCTTAGTATACTCCTTCTATACTATATACCTATAGAGGAGGCAGTGAATTATTAGATAGAAAGGTTAATTAAATAAAAAAAGTTATTAAAATAAAAAAAGGAGGATAAAGATAGTTAAGAATTAAAATAAACTTAATATAAAGACGCGTTATATGCTAAGATAGGTTAGGATTAATATAATAATAATTAGTATCTCTTATTACTTATTCTAAGCTAGCCTATAAGTTAGTTTATTAGCTAGATAATAATTTAACTTATAACTTAACTTATAACCTAGCCTATAAACTAATTATAAAGTTATAGATTTTATCCTTATAACTTTTTTATAAAGTATATAGAATCTAYTAGAGATAATTAGATTACTTATATAAAGYATYYTAATTTTTAGTATAGCTATTAAGTATTAAAACTATAAAAGGTAGCCTAGTACTCTTTATATACTTTATCCTAAAGTATAAATATATATATTTTAGCTATATATACTAATATAGCTTAGATACTAAATAATAATATAAGATTATTATTAATATTTATACTTTTATCTAGCTCTACTAAAGGGGGGATATCTTTATATTATTATAATACTTAATATTTATTAGATAACTAGTTATTTATCTATTTATTATTTATCTCCTTAATTAATTTATTTATACTTCCCTCCTTATCTAAATTAAGAGGCTATATAGAAGAGCTTAAGATAAAGATAACTTATTTAAAGACTATTATTAAAGCTTTATAAGGAGTAGTTATAGATTTAAGTAATAAAGCTAATATTATTTTTAAAGTAGTTTAATAAGATATAAGAATTATAAACCTAGAAATAAAGACTAGAAATAATAAGGATATAGATAAGTAACTTACTATATATAAGCTAGCCTATAAGCTAGCCTATAAGCTAGCTTATAAGCTAGCTTAAAAGACCCTAAAACTTAATTTATTTTCTATTTATATCCTAAGTATATAYTTTTAACTTATAAATCYTAAGAYTATCTAATTACTATTAYCTTATTATTTTTAATAAAATCCTTATTATAGATTTAATTATACTTATTAAARATAATCTAATTATTTATTATAAAGATATTATTATTAATTAACGTAAATAACCTCCTTAAGAGAATATAGGCGCGATATAAAATATAAGAAATATTATATATATAGAATTAACYTACYTATTATATTATTATATTARCCYTTTAAGRCTAATAYTTAATYTTTATTATTTTATAAATAAGRTATACTATCCTATTACTATACTACTTAAATAATTAGATAAAGACTTCTATATATATACTTATAAAGTTATTCTTATTAATTATATTACCTTTAATATTTTTCTTAATATTAAATACTTAGAAAATTATATTTAGATAATTAATATAGGAATCTTATATTACTTTAAGTAGTTCTTTTAGTACTATTTTATCCTAAACCTAAATATAATTATATTATTATATACCTTATTTTTTATTTTAGTTTAGTTAATATTATATTTTYTAYTTATTAARYTAYTTATTATTATTTATATCCTTCYTAAGTCTTAACTAGTAGGTTATAGATAGATATATACTTATAAATATATTATTTATAAGTTATATATTATCTTCTATTAAAAACTAATAACTTATATTATTTTAATATTTATAATAATTTATTATTTTTTAATATATCTTATTATTTACTATAAAAGCTACTAATTTATATTAAAAGTCTATTAACTCTTTACTTAAATAAATATATTTTACTTTAAATTAATAGTTACTATATAATAATTTATATTAAAAAATAATATTATTATTTATATAAAAGAGGGGTTATAAATACTAGGGGCTTAGATCTATTAATATCTTAGAGATTATATTTACCTTTATATACTTATCTTCATCGGCCTAAGTAATTTTCTTTAATTAAGTATATAATAGTATATTATCTATTATAAGAATATTTTATTATTATATATTATARAGTAGGATTTATTTATTATATYTATARCCTTTATTTATTTATAAGAGGAAGTCTTTTAAGTTAAATTTATATATAGTCTTTTTTTAGTTTAAATTAATACTAGGGGTACTACTATAGTTATATATAAAATTAGGGATATAAGTTATTATATAGAACTTAAAGAAATTAAAATATTATTAACCTATTTATAGATCCTTTAGATAAATATTCTTAAAAATTCTTTTTAACTTATTAATATTTCTAAGAGCTATATCTATATATCTAAAGGTTTCGTTAGTATAGGAGATATATATAGTAAGAATAATAAAGTTAAGGATTATATAGAGATAAAATAATATAGCTTATTTAGCTTTAAAAAAGAAGAGTATAAATATTAGAATTATTTAATAAATTATAATTTTTTATTTATTTTTTATCTACTACTTTACTTTACTAAAATAAGAGAAAATTTTTAGTTTAGAATATATTAGAATARMCTAAAATTAYTAGTTAATAAAAACTTTTATTAATTTATTAACTTTTATCTATTTTTATTTTTTAGTCTTTATAATGGCTGTAGTAATATAAGTTAAATTAGGCCTAATCTCTTTAAGAATATATTTATATTATTTTAGGACTATTATAATAATTTCTTTAAATAATTAATATAGGATATCTATAAATTAAGTATAATATATATTTAGGTATTTATAATAYTATATAAAGTTCTATATTATATATATATTTATTATAGTATTATTATTATTATTTATTATATTTATTAGTATAGTAAATATAATATATTTCTTATTACCTTTATTATTACTACTAAGAGTATTATTCTTAAAGTCCTTTATATTTAAATCTAAGTTAAATAATAAGTTATTAAGTAATATTTTATATATCTTTTATCTCTTTATTTAAGCTAGGGTATATATATAGCTATAAAAAGGTTAATAAGACTATAGCCTCTCTTACTAATTAAGAGGAACTTAATATATAGTATAGTATTTCCTACTTTTAATATCTATAATTAAGATTTATTCTTTATAATTAACTATAAATCCTATAATAATAAGATAATAACTTTATATATATTTATTAATATATAGGATATTTATATTATTCTAACTAGTATCCTTAAAGGCTAATYTTTATATTAATTAACTATATTTAATAGCTACTATATTATAGCTTAAATTTATATTAAAAGATTTACCTTATAATAATATAATATATATAAGATTTTAYYTYCTTAAGATAYTYYTTYCTATAYTTAATAATTAGAATCTTATTAATAAGGATAAAAGAAGGTTAGATTTAACTTTATTAATATTTACTATCTAGATTCCTAATTATAATATATACTAGTTATATTACTATATCTTTATAATACTAGCTTAGTACTATTTTATTAGATAATATTAAAATAGAAATAATAATATTATTATTAAGGATTTTATTTTATATCCTTTATTACTAGTCTCTAGTATATATCTTATTATAGACTTATAAGGCTAACTTATTTTTATTTAATCTAGTTATATAATAGTATTTTAGTATATATTTTAGGTTATTTTTAAATAGTTTATAACTAAGAAGAAAGTAAATAATATCTATAATATTATAATAATAGATTATATATTTTTACTTAAATTAATCTATATTATCTTTTATAGTAATCTTAATATTTATCTTATAAAAAGTATTATTTAGGATCCTTTATARGATATTATATATCYTTTATCTTTAYTACTTAYYTATTATAAAGCTATATTTCTATTTCTAATTATTATYTWTAATATTTATATAGTACTTATTAATTATTATTAATAATATTTTTATATAATAGAGCTAGTAAGCTAATATATAGTCCTTTTAATCTTAAAAAGGCTAGAATTTTTAAAAGCTTATTAAATATTTATTTTACTTTATAAATATATCTTTACCTCTTATATAAAGATCTTTTCTTAATATTAATAATAATAATACCTTAGCCTCTTTCTTTATTTCTTACTTAAAGGTTCTAATCTTAATAGTAGAATATATATATATAAATAATCTTATCTTATTATAATTAGAAGGTAAAGAGGATAATAATATTATCTAACTTATTATATATAGTATTAAGTTTAGGGTAAGAGTATTAAGTATTATAAAGTCTTTAATAATAATATCTACTAATATAAGTAAAGAGGGATTACTAATATATTAAGCTTCTCCTTAAGAGCTTTTTTATAAGAATAATAAATAAATATTAATAATCTAAAAAAGTCTTTATATTCTTAATATATTAAGTTATTTTTAGAATAACTATACTTTTTTAATCTAAGAAGGTTATCTTAATACCCTAAATTACTTAGCTAAAGATATTCTTATAGTAGACTAGATTTACTTTATAAATTAATTTCTAAGTTATAAGATCTAATTAGTAAGGCTTATTACTAATTAAGACCTCTTTATATAAAAAAGGATATAGATTCCTATATCTATAACTCTTAAGATATTATAATAGTAAGCTATATCTATTATTATTCTATAGATAAGGATCCTAAAGATATTTTTAATAACTAAAAATTATAGGTTAKGTTATAGGCTAGGTTATAAGCTAGGTTATAAACTAAGTTATAAGCTAAGTTATAGGCTAGGTTATAAGCTAAGTACTAGCCTATAGCCCTAAACTATCTAGGATACTAACTTAATATAACTAGTCCTCTTTCTATTAATAATTATAACTTACTAGTAATACTATTAGTTTAGTAAGCTATTTATATAATAACTTTTATTAATCTACTATAAGGAAGCTAATACTAATAATAGGATAATAATTATAATATAAAAAGAGTAGATTCTTAAAAAAACCTTAGAATTCTCTTTTATATAATAGTTACTAGACTATCTATTATAATAATTTTTTATATATAAAACTCAGCCTTTAACTGAAATAGTATATAGCTATAAAGCTTAATAATTATTATTATTTAAGAAGTTTATATTAAGCTTAACTAGATACTAGCTATTATATAAAGTTAAGATAAGCTTATAGAGGTTAGTTATTCTAATAAAGATTTAAGAAAATTAAATATTTATATATATTACTTTTAATTCTATTATTATTTTTTAATTYTTTTAAGAGAAGTYTTATTAATAATTTTACTTATTAATTATTATATTACCTATAAGAAGCCGTATCTTAAAACTAGCCTTAGATAATCCCTATATATATAGATATTAGTAAGGAAAGGATAAATAATTAATAAAGTAATAATATTAGAATAAGATAAAAAGAAAAAAGAGTTAAGATCTTATACCTATATAATAAACTAAGTATATATTAAGAAGGAGATAATAATAATTAACTTATTATTAGCCTTTATTTAATTTTTTTTTTTAACTCTATCTTTTAGCTAAGAGCTTTATAATAATTTTAGTAATACTTAGTATCTTAATAAATTAATAAGAATAATAGATAGTTCTTATATAAAAAGATCTTTATATTTCTTAAAATCTTTAATTAGGAATATACTTAATACTAATATATTATTATTATTCTATAGAAGATGAATAGAACTAGTAAAGATAATAAGGATATATAATAATATAAAGGCTCCGCCGTTATAATAGAGCCTCTAGGAGTTAAGTAGTAATAATAATAAAGTCTTTTATCTATTAAAAGATTTAATCTAATTAGCCGCTTTCTATTTTATATATACTTTATAATATATATTGTATTTAACTTTACTAATTCTTTTTCTAAAACTATTAATTTTTTTAGCTAGAGAGGAAGGTATCTTAACCCTAGCCTACTTAATTATAATCTTTAGGAGTATAATTACTTTATAGCTATATATAATACTATTATCTATTTATCTAATTATAAATAATTAGATAATATCCCTAATCTTATTAATTATTATTATAACTTTAGGAGTAGTTCTATTTATTTTATTATTTAAAGCCTTTTTTATATAGATATTATATTCTCTTATAAGCTAGGAGATTAAATTTTAGTATAATAAATAATATAGGCTTTCTAAATTTAATTAAGCTACTTCTTTAATAGTTATTAAAACTAGTTATAAGTCCTTAAGTAAATATTTTTARGGTATATTTATAATAAACTACTTTACTAAAATATATTTTATAGGACTAGGTAGGGCCTAACTAAAGACTATATAATAAATTTATTAAAAAATAAAACTAGTTATTAATTTTATATAAGAATTTTATAATAAGATTTTCTTACYTTCTAAGTTAATACRCTTTATTATTATAAATATTATTAAAGTAGATTATAARATATAAATATTTTTAYTTTATTATATCCTTYTTAYTARGCTTCTTAGGCTTAGGCTTAAGCTAAGTATAAGTCTTATTAAATTTAAGTTTTAAAAATATTATTATATACTAACTTATAAATAGAAACTATTATAAATATTATAACTTTATATAGAAATTTATATTTACCTTAAAAACCTCTTATTCTATATTAATAAGTTTATAATTTTTTAATTTCTTTAATTTTTCTATTTTATATTATATAATCCTAAGCTTTATATTAAAGGGAGACTTAAATATAAATTTTTTTAATAAAATTATTTTATTAAACTTCTTTACTTAAGTTTATATTAATATTACTAAGAAAAGAATAAGGTTAATATTAAATTTAAATATAAACTTTATTATTACTCCTTACTCTTAATAGGGATATTATATAGGATAATACTCTTATAATAAATATTATATATTAGGTGCCTATAGGTTTTTAGAGGTAATAACTAATAAGTTAAATATAATATTATTATTATACCTAATTTAAAAGATCTTTAATATTATTTATAACTTAAATAAAAATATTAATAAGATAGGACTAGAGAATATAAATTATAATTTAAGAATATTAATTAATATTTAACTACTCCCTAAGTAAAGATAGTATATATTAATATATTTTATTTTATTATTTTTTATTCTTTCTTAGCTTTTACTTACCTTTATAAGAAATATCTAGTAAGTAATAATAACCTAATACTTTTATATTAAAATAATAAGCCCTTTTATAAAGATAATATCTTTTAAACCCTTATAATTATTATTAGCTTTAATAAGCTTATATATAGTATCCTAGTTAATAGTATTTATTAATTTAAGTATATACTTCTATTTTAATAATATTTACTAGTCTTTAAGAACTATTAGTCTTAGATCTTAGATAGAGGTATTATTAAGAAATTTATATTATTTAATAATTTATATTATTATAGCTTAGACTACTTAAGAGAGTCTTAATTATAAGATTAAGATCTTTTAAACTAAACTTTATAATAATTAGCTTTATTAGTAAAGATAGCTATTAAATTATAAAATCTTTATTAATTTTTATAATTTTTTTATCCTTTAAATTATCTTCTAACTTAAGGTTATACTTAGAGTTAGGTAATTTAATATATAATTTATAATAGGCTCTAATAAGTTAAAGGGAAAAACTAATATAATTTAGATTAAATAAATATAATAAAAATAGCTAGACTTTCTTATATATAATATTATATAAGGACTAGTAGGCTACTAGTAAATTTAATTTATATATATTTAAATATTTAAGAGTAGTATATTAATAATAATATAATTCTTTAAATAAATACTTAATATATTACTTTCTTTTTATTAGAATAGTTAAAAATAATATATAAAGACTCTTTCTATCTAAAGAGAAGAAAGGAGGGTATTAAATTATTTATATATAAGTTACTTAAAGTAGTAATATAAATATCTATCTTAATAAAAGTCCTAATAATAATATTAGCCTTACCTTAAGTATTAATATATAGTCTAGTATTAATATAAGAGTAGTTATTAAAGTAAATTAAGATTATTACTTTATCTACTCTTTTTTAGTTTATACTATTATATCCTAAGCTACTATATAGCCTATAAGTCTTTAATAAGAATAAAACTTATAGTTTATAAAAAGTTAGCTAAGATATTACTAGTARTTTTATTATARAYTAAAARAATAAACTCTCTTAYTTTAATAARAAGCTTATTCTTATTCTTACCCTTTATATTAGCGCTCTAAATAAAACTAATAAATATAAGTTTTTATTCTCTATCTTATATATTCTTATTATTAAGATTAACTTTTTTTATATACCTAATATCCTATCTATTAGATATAGATAGCTAGTAAAATTAATATTATACTTATAAAAAAAATTAGACTATTTAAAAGTAATAAAGGAAATAATAGCATAAAATAGGCAATAGTATAATATAAAGTAAATAAAATATAAGTAAGAAAGATAAGTAAGTAAAGTAAATATAAAACTAGCTAAATAATAATAAGAAAAAGGTTATAGATATAAAATTAAATAATAAGAAATAGAATTTATTAATAATCTATTAATAAATAAGTGCTTAATAAGCTAGTACCTAAACTAGTATATATATAAGCTCTTAGGCTAGTTTATAAACTATATTAAGGCCTTTTATATAAATTTATATATAGATTAAAGCTAGCTAGCTTATACCTAGGCTAGTTTATATATATAGTAGAGTTAATATACTTATAAGCTAGGTTATARACTAGCTTATTTATAAGCTAAGATATATACTAGATTATATAAGCTTATACTTAGAATTATATATAGCTAGATAATAAGCTAAGTAATAAACTAATTAATAAACTAAGTTATAGGCTAGCTTATATATATAGTAGAGCTAGTATACTTATAAACTAAATTATAAGCTAGCTTATAAGTATAGTAGAGCTAGCTTACTTATAAACTAAGTTAAAAGTTAGGTTATAAGCTAGCTTACTTATAAGCTAAGTTATAAACTAACTTACTTATAGGCTAGGTTATAAGCTAGCTTACTTATAAGCTAGATTATAGACTAGCTTACTTATAAACTAAGTTATAGTCTAGCTTATTTATAAGCTAGGTTATAAACTAGTTTACTTATAAGCTAAGTTATAAGCTAGCTTATATATAAGCTAGAACTTAGTTACTTATATACTAGAGTTAGGTTACTTATAAGCTAAAGCTAAGTTACTTCTAAACTAGAATTAAATTACTTATAAATTAGATCTTAGTCACTTATATACTAAAGTTAAATTATTTATAGGCTTAAGTTAAATTACTTATAAACTAGAATTAGATTACTTATAGACTAGAATTAAATTACTTATATATTAGAGTTAAGTTACTTATAAGCTAGAGTTTAGTCACTTATATTACTTAAACATAGCTAGGGTAAATATATATTTATTACATTTTTAATAAAAGCTATAAAGTTAGCTAATATACCTAAGTCTAGATAAGTTTAGATAGGTTTAAATAAGTTTAAATAAGTTTAAATAAGTTTAAATAAATATAAATAAGTTTATTCTAGAGTAGCTCTATCCTATGATCTATTCTATAGTAATATAAAAAAACTTATCCTAAAAAACTTTTATAGATGTACTTTAGATAATTATCTCCCTATAATTACTCTTTTAAAGTGTTTAAAATATTAAGCTTTAAAAATCCTATAAATATCTTAACTCTTTTACTAAGCTATTAAGTGTAAATACTATTAAGTATAGAGTTCTAAAGTAATATAAAGAAGTCTATTTATTACTCCTAGCTAAGTTCCTAAGGGATAGAACTAAAATCTCTCTATTATATAATAGTTAATTATTAAAAAATAGGTAAAGTTATCTAGCTCTTAATATATACTTTATTAGTATAAACTAGAAGTATTATAAAGTCCTTCTTATATTCTAATATATTTAAGGCTATTATATTAGGTAGAAGATTATATCTATTYTTAARRAAAARATTATARYYTATAGACTTAAAGATATTATTAATATTATTATTATAAATAATATATTAAATAATTATGCTATAATATAAGCTATCTCAAAAACTCTTTAATAAAGTTATAGGTTAAGTAATATAGAGAATAACCCTTAATCTTTTAAATATCTTTTATATCTTATATATATAATTTAGCTTACTATTAGTAAGTTATTTAGTAAGATCTATATTATACTAATAAATAAAGAACTTTAGGCAATATAGGATAAAGAATTAGATAAGAATACCTTAAATACTTTAGAGGGATAAGATATACTACTAATACTTATAAAGATATTTAATTTAATAATTAATCTAATAATCATATTATACTAACCCTTAGTTTAATTATAAATTTATAAAATAATAGTCTATATTAATACTAGTCTCTTATATAAAGAATAATTCAGCACTATATAGATATAAAGGATAGATATTATAAAGGGTAGACTTAATATATTAGTCTATAGCTCTTCTATAAAAAGTAAACCTAGCGTACTAAAGGTCTTAATACTTTTTTAGGATATAAAAATTTAGTAGGATTCTATATTATATATACTTATCTATACCTACTAATTAAGAGTAGACCTTAATACCTTTTTTAAAGAACATAAAATACGCTTTCTAATTTTAGAAAAAAAAAGTAGTCTTAAATAGAATACTTAATTAATATTATAAAACCTTTTTATAAATATACTTAGGTTATTAGTATTACTTAATAACTAATACTCTATTAAGTATTTAAAATATATAATAAACTCTTTAACTACTTAAATGCTATAATAGGGCGCCTTATATAGAAGAGAATACCTTAGAAGATATAAATAAGAAAAATACTTAAAGTAACTTCTACTAAATTATTAAAATATTATTAAAAAACTTAATTATTTATTAAGTTCTTTTATAGTAAAGCTATATTACTTAATCCTACTTATAAAAACTAAATCTTCTGAAAACCTTTATAGGTAGTAGAAGAAGGTAAATAACTATAAGCTAAAATATATTAAGATATATTATAAGAAGACTTTAATAATTATTTAATAATTAATCTTAATATATCTTCTTTATAATCTATAAATATATTAAGAAGTATATTTATTATCTTAAATAACTTAAATACTCTTCTATATATAAAGGAGAAAGAATTTAAGGATAAATTTAATTATTATTAAAACCTAAATAAATACTATCTAATTCTTATAATTAATTTAATAATTAATTTAATAATTATCTACTAACTCTTTATAGAGTATAATACTAAAGATGCTACTATAATAGATATATAAAAAAGTTTTTTAATTAAACTTCTATATATAGTATTTCTTACTTATTTGTTATGGTTCTTTAATACTTGTTTTTAATACTTTCTTATAATACTTCCTTATGATATTTCTTTCTAATATAATACTTAAAGCCTGCTAAATACTATAATACCCTTTTTTAATACTTTTTATTATATATTTAAGTACTAGTAACCTTTCTTCCTTCTTTTCTTTCTTTATCTTTATCTTATATAYTAGATATTACTTATAGATAGGACTTTAGAATYCTAATYTAATACYWYTATACCTTATATTYATAATATTATAAAGATTATAATTATAATTTAATATTATTAACTCCACCTCGTCGTCGCTAAATTTTTTAAAAAATATAAAACTTTTTTTTAATACCTTTTTAAATATAAGTGAATTTATAAGGTCTATTTTAATTAGTAAAGGATCCTCTACCTTTACTTTAGGCTTATAAAACCCTATTTTAATAGATATAATTAATAATATTATTAAGATCTTTAAGGAAGGAACTAAGACCTTTTAAAATAAAATTAATATTTAGACCCTTTTAACTACCTTAGCTTAATACTAGGAGTATATTATTATTATTTAAACTAAGAGGGACTAAGTACTTAAAGAATTCTAAGATATTAGTTAAACTTTAAAGACCTTAGAAGCTAGAACTTAGGACTTTTAACTCTATATAAAGTAGCTTTAATAGAGTTTTTAATAAACTTAATAAGCTATCTTCTTAATTCTAGTAATATTTATATCTTATTTATATAAATATCTAGACCTACCTAAGTTTAGTGGAAAATAAGATAATTTAAAGAGATTTAAATTTAAGCTCTAATAGAAGCTTTATATAAATAGGGATTAGTTTTCTTTAGAAAATAATAAATTAATATATATCTTCTCTTAATTAATAGATAAAGTTATAATTTAATTTTTATCTTAAGTTAGTAAGTTAGGGAGTCTTATTATAATTCTTAATATAAATTAGTTTTATACTGCCTTAGAACTAAGCTTTAGGGACTTTAATTATAAGAATATAGCCTAGAAGAAGATTACTTTATTAAAATAAATAAATTACTTTTTTTTTAAGTACCTCGCTAACTTCTAATATTAAATTAGGGATATAGAGTATAATAAAACTAATTAATATTTTTACTTTTAGAATAGTTTTAGTAAAGAATTCTAAACTTACTTAATTATTATAGATATTAAGGTTCTTACTTTTAATTAACTTATTACTAAATATTAACTCTTAGATAATTATTATTACCTAGTTAAGCTAGCTTTTTTTTTTATATATATTACTATAACTATTATAATTCTTATTATTACTAGGAATTCGCTCGCCGTCTATATATTAATTTATAACTCTAATACTATAATAGACCTCTTTATAATAAACCTTTATTCTTATACTAGCCCTTAGGGCCTTCTAATTACTAAAGAATATTAATATTATATTAATAATTTTTTATATCTTTATTATAGYGATCTAGGCTACTTAGCCTAGGATTATAAAAAGAAGAAATAGGCTTAGGCTATTTATAATACTTAAGTTAACTTTATTAATCTTATTCCTATACTAGCTACTCCCTCTAAGTAGGAAAAAGCCTAATCTCTATATATAATTACATACTAAGACCCCTTAATTATATTTAAATTTTAGTATACTCTTTAGTACCTAGTAAAAAGCTATTATTTAAGAAAATTTCTAAAAGTTATCTTATATCTAGATATATTCTTAGATATAAAGATAATAAAATTTTTATAATTTAGCTTTCTAATATTAATATTATTACTAATTTTTTTAATATAATTTATATAAAAACTAACTCTTTCTTTTATTTTAATCTTAAAATACCTTAATAATTAAAAGGCTTTAATAGCTAGCTAGTTATTATAGGCCTTATAACTTAATATACTTAGGTTTAAGTAACTATTCTAAAATATTCTACTAACTTAATAACCTTCTTTTTAACCCTTTTACTTAATAAACCTATTATTCTTAGGCTATCTTAGTTAGAATAATATTAAGYTATAATYTATTTATATYTTAAAAAGAATTTAATCTCYTTAGAACTACTACCTCCCCTTAATAATATTAAGTTTAAAGAAGTCCTTATAATACCTAATACTCTTATATTCTAAGAGCCCTAAAACTTTTTAGAAATCTAACTTATTAATACTATCCCTTTTACTTATATTATTAAATAACTTAAAATTAAATTTTTTTTAGCTACTATATAAGATATTAAGAAGATATTAGCTTTAAAGACTTATATTAACCTAGCTATAATCTTTTTTATAGAATATTATAACTACTTAAATATATTCTTCTAGAATAAGATAGATAAGCTATTACCTTATAAGCCCTATAATTATAAAATTAAGTTATAACTTAGTAAAGAACTAAATTATAGTCTTTTTTATAATATATCTTAAGATAAGCTTAAAGTCCTTAAGAAATTCTTAGATAAGAATTTAACTAAGGGCTTTATTTAGTCTAGTACTTTATTTATTACCTTTTTTATATTCTTTACCTATAAGTCTAATAAAGGCCTCCGCCTCTATATAAATTATAGGGCCTTAAATATTATTATAATAAAAAACTAATACCTACTTTCTCTTATTTAAGAGATCTTTACTTAAATTTATTATATAAAATACTTTATTAAACTAGATATTATTACTACCTTTAATAAAATCTAAATAATAATAAGAGAGGAATAAAAGACTACCTTTTAGACTTATTATAGTTTATATAAGTCCCTAGTTATATCCTTTAAACTAGTAAATACCCTATTAACCTTTTAAAGATATATTAATAACGTCCTCTATAAATACCTTAATAATTTTTATATAGTTTATATTAATAATATTTTAATTTATAGTAACTTAAAAATAAAATATAAGGAATATATATAAAAAGTTTTAGAATAACTATATAAGGTAGGCTTATAGGTAGATATTAATAAGTATACCTTCTCTATTATAGAAATTAAATATCTTAGTTTAATAATTATTATTTAAAAAATTTAAATAGACCTAGAAAAAGTCTCTATTATAGTAGATTAGCTACCCCTAAAGAATATAAAAGATATTTAAAGCTTCCTTAGCTTTATTAATTTTTATTAATAATTTATTTAAGGATTCTCTACTATAGCTAGCCCCTTAATAAAATTTATTAAAAAGGATTATACCTTTAACTAGATCCTAGAATATTAGGCCGCTTTTAATAATTTAAAAAAGGTTTTTATTTTTATTTTTATCCTTCTATACTTTAACCTAAAAAAAGAAATTATAGTAGAAATTAATACCTTAGATTATATTATTATTAAAGTCCTATCTTAATATAATAATAAGAGATAGTTTTAGTTAATAATTTATTTCTCTTCTAAAATACTCCTAACTAAATATAATTATAAAATCTATAATAAAGAGCTCTTAGCTATTATTTAAATATTTAAAGTTTAATATCTAAAACTTAAAAGGACTAAAAAACTAATTATAGTAATTTTAGATTATAAGAATTTAAAATATTTTATAATTACTAAGCTATTAAGTTATTAATAAGCTTATTAATTAGAATTCTTTTCTTAGTTTAATTTTAAGATTACTTATTATTTTAAAGGCTTAAATAAATAGGCTAATATTTTTACCTATTAGATAGGAGACCTTTTTAAGAAGGAAAGTAATAAATATTATAAATATTAATAATAAACTATCCTAAAGCCTAAAAATATTAAGACCTCTTTACTCTAAGCTTTATTTACCCTTATTAATACTAAAACTCCCTTAAAAACCGCGCCTAATTTCTAGAAATTAAGTCTAGACTTAGAAAGTAAATTTAAAATATTTAGCTTAAATAACTTAATTTAGGTTATTTATTTAAGAAGTAAATAAGTTTAAAAGATTCTTACTATACTTATCTCTAAAGAATAAAAATTAAAAGGGTTTCCCTTATTAAAATATAAAGCCTAGGAGGGATATATTTATTATAAAAACTATYTTTTTATTCCTAATAATAATAAGCTTAGATTATAGTTAATTTAAAAAGGCTATAATATTTTTATAGCTAGCTATTTAAACTAGGTAAAAACTTATAAGATTTTAAGTTATTATTACTACTAGCTAAGACTCCCTATAGATATAAAGAGGTTTATTTAAAATTACCATCCTTACTTTTATATTAAAGTCTTTAAGGAATATTATTATAGTATTTTAAAATCCTTAGAAGTCTCTAACCGCTGCTGGTCTTATATCTTTATAGATTTTATTATAGCCCTTTTATTAAGTAAGGATTTCTTTAGCTGATAATATTCTAATATCTTTATTATAGTTAATCAGCTAATTAAAAAAAAGATATATATCTTTATAAACTCTATTACTATTAAAGATACTACCTTAATATTTTATACTTTTATATAGAAGGACTATAACTTACTATCCTTTATTATTATAAATTAAGGTACTTAATTTAAAAGCTACTTTTAGTATAAACTTTATTTTTAAGTAAATATAAAAGCTAATTTATTTACTACCTTCTACCCTAAAACTAATAGATAAATAGAAAATATAAATATAATAATAAAGTAATATCTTTAAATATTTATTAATTTCCTTTAAGATAATTAGGTTAAATAGTTATTTTTAGCTAAATTTATAACTAATAATTACTTCTTAGAAATAACTTAATATACCCTCTTCTTTATAGACTTAGGCTAGTACCCTTATATAAGAATAGAACTAAAATCTTATTAAATAGATCTTATTAATAGAAAAGATATTTATAATTAACTCTAAGCTAACTAATTCRCTGAAAAAATAGATTAGATAAATAAGGTTTTATAGAAATAAATAAAGCTAGCTTAAGCTAGCTAAGAAGAATTTACTAATAAATATTATTAACTTATATTAAAGTATATTACTAGAGACCTTATCTAGCTTAATACCTAAAATCTTTAAACTTAATAGGCTATAAAGAAGCTTTTAAATAAATTTAAAGGCCCTTTCTTTATTATCTAGGTTATTAACTCTTACGCCTACTACTTAGAGCTCCCTTTAAATTAGTCCTATTATAATATTTTTTATACTAGCCTTTTTAGGCCTACTATTAATAATCTACTCCTAAGTTAGATTCCCTTAGTATTATATTTTATAATTAATATTTAGGGTTATAAATATTATCTTATAACAGCTATTATTAATTTTAGGATTAAATATTCCTAACTAGAATTTAATATATATTAGGAAAGTTTTAATAGGCCTTTATAAAAGTTATTTATAAATATATATAACTTTATTATTATTTTAAAGGCTTATTTTTTCTAGTACCTAGATTATCTTAGCTATAAAACTTAGGCTACTTTTAAGATAAGACTAGAGAACTTTTAGGGATTAAGTAATTTAAAATTAAATATAAATAACTTTAAACCTAACTCTAATAATAATAGTAAGGACTTATTTATAGATAAGTAATATTAGGCGTTTATCTAAAAATATAGACCTTAGGGGGAGGGTATTATTATAGTTCTTTAATACTTGTTTTTAATACTTTCTTATAATATTTCCTTATAATATTTCCTTCTAATATAATACTTAAAGCCTACTAAATACTATAATACCCTTTTTTAATATTTTCTATTATATATTTAAGTACTAATAACTTCCTTTTCTTCTTTTCTTTCTTTATCTTCATCTTGTACATTAGATATCACTTATAGATAGGACTTTAGAATCCTGATCTAATACCGCTATGCCTTGCATTCATGACATTATTCTATCCTTATATTACTTATAGTAGGAGTTAGTTATAAGTAAGTCTTTAATATTACTARTAATATATATAAGTTAAATTAATATTTTAATCTAAAGACCTTTAGAGTAATTATAGTCCTTAATTAATATAACTTTATAGAGAATATTAAAATATATTATTATATAGATCTATTTAAAGATAATATAATTAGTAAGGAAGAGCTTAACTTTAAGTTACTTTAATATAAGATAGCCCTAGAGAGGGTAATAGCCTATTAATATATTAGTGATAAGGATAAGGAAGATAATAATAATTAGGCTAATATAAGTAATTCTAAGCTTAAAATTATAGACCTTAGGTATACTAACTATTATTTAGGCATCTAATCTAAGGGTTAATAAAAGGAATTCTATAAAGAGTCTATCTTAAAATAAGAGAGCTTATTTAGTGTAAGTATCTACGTCTACCTCTAGTAAGCAATAAGCACTAAATAAAAAGACTAGGACTATTAGATCTATTAAATAGTAATAGTATATCTAGGACTTAGCTAGAGTATTATAGAACCCTAATAATCTGATAAGTAATCTAATAATCAATCTAATAATTAATCTAATAATCAATCTAATAATCAATCTAATAATCAATCTAATAATCAATCTAATAATCAATCTAATAATGGCCATTGCCATGGCTATTGCCATGCAACATGGCCATGCGCATGCGATAGATGCAATGGATGGATGGATGGATGGATGGACGGATGGATGCTATGCCATGGATGGATGCGATGCGATGGATGGATGGCCATGATGGATGGATGGCCATGATGGATGCCATGATGGATGGATGATGGATGGATGATGGATGGCCATGATGGATGGATGGCCATGATGGATGGATGGCATGCTATGCGACAGCGATATGTCATGCGACAGCGATATGTCATGCGACAGCGACATGCCATGCGACAGCGACAGCGATATCTTAGGGGGCGACAGCGACATCTTCGGGGGCATCACTATGCTAATGGGGCATAGAATAGGAGCTATTAGGGCCTGACAGGGGTCCAGCGGGTTTGCGGGTTCAACCCGCAAACCCGCACACCGGGTTCAGGTCGGGTCGGGTTCTTGGTCAGACCTCAAAACCCGACCCGGAACCCGACCCGACCTGAACCCGACCTGAAACCCGCCGGGTTGAACCCGACCCGTTGCGCAGCGTATACTATAGTAATATTTATATCTTTAATAACTTAGATAATTCTTAATAAATAGACTTAATAGGCAAATGATTCCTATATATTATAAAGATCTTCTAGCCTAAATTATAAATAGATCTATATATTCTATTAAAGGCTAGCTTATATTAAAATCTAGTGTAAAGAATAATATTATTTATAATAGTAGTAGTATAAGTAGTAAATTTATAAAGTAAATTATAAAATAAATTATAAACTAGTATTAGAATCTAAATTATTTATAATAGTAATAGTATAAGTAGTAAGTTTATAAGATAAATTATAAACTAAGATATAAGCTAGTATTAGGATCTAATTTATTTATAATAGTAGTAGTATAAGTAGTAAGTCTATAAAGTAAATTATAGACTAAAATATAGACTAATATAAGAATCTAAATTATTCATAATAGTAGTAGTATAGGTAGTAAGTTTATAAAATAAATTATAGACTATAACTTACTTAAGTTATAAGTAGAAGTAAATAACTACTAGTAGTATTATAATATAACTTAATATATTATATATTATATATATACTATAAAGTAATAAGAGCTATAGATAACTAAATATAGATAAGTTTAAATAAGTTTAAATAAGTACTAAATATAAATAAGTTTAAATAAGTTTAACTATATTTATTCTATAATATATATAGTTCTAGATAATATATTATCTTATATAATTAATAAGCTTAAAAAGATACTAATATAATAGCTAAGTATTAATAAAAAGAGCTTAATAAACTTTATAAGGAAGCTAAAAAAAAGGAAAAAGCTTAAAATGTCTAGGAATAAAAAGCTATTAAGGCTAATATAAAGAAGGAGAAGTAATATAAACTAGCTAAAAAATAGTAAAAAAGAGATAAAGATATATAGGCAAAATAAGTAAGCTAGTAGCTTTATAATAAGCTTATAATAAGAGTTAAGAAGGTTTAAAAGCTAATATAAGTATAAAAGCAAGATAATTTAAAGAGTAATATATATTTAATAGTAGTAGAAGATAAAGACTCCTCTCTATCCTAAAATTCTTATGGTAGAAAGATTTGTCTACTTAAGTGATATAAGCTAATAATTAGATAGCCTAATAGATGCGCCTAATCCTATAGAACATCCTCATAGAAAATTGTATCTATTAGCTATGTATATATGCCTAGATAGCTTTAAATATAAAGTTGGTAGAGCTAAAATCGTGCATCAGGTGCGGGCGGGCATCAGCTGACGTAATCCGGTAAAGCGGCGACTTCATGAACATCTTACAATGCTCCAGCTTCGTCCCGCGCTTTCTACTCTATTCAATATATGTCGCCATATCTATTCCGCTACCTTCTACTCCGAATCTGCGCTCCCTTTAAATTCGCTACCCAGTCTTTCACTTGTATTAGCGACTTACCTGTCGTTTCGATGGCCACCTCTGCGGTACAACCATTGACCGAGCCTTCCACGAACGAAGCTCCGCTTCCACAGGCCGCTCAATTGTGCGATTACCACACGTCAGATGCTTCAGATCTCAGCCTTCGTACAACAGAATCTATCACAGGGCTCCCTGGACAGCCCCGAATCGCTCTCAATGAATCATCATTCGGTCAATATCTCGAAAAAGAGCTTACGACACCGGACCTCAATAAGCTTCACGGCTATCTTTGGTTGGTGGGAAACAAGATGGCCGCCATATTTCCTCTCTTCCCTACCAGATTCTGAGAGGAAGATCTGTTGCGATCACAGAAAACCCAGAACTGCATTTTGTCTGGTATTATGACCGCGTCTTCATCAAACCAATCTCAGAATATATCCTATCTGCGGCCCTTTGGAGGTACTACCTTTCTGGCTCCCACTCCCCTTTCACGAAGGAGGTTCAACAAGCTGTCGTAGCGACAGCGAAAAGGTTCCTACAATCTTACGCGTATTTGATCCGCCATGAATCATATTTTCGTATCGCTCTCAGCGAGAACAACGAGACTTGCAGACTACTTCCCGAGGGAATCACTTACACCAAGTTCACAAGGTTCATCTCAAGCTTTGAACAGCTTGATGACCCCGAAGTATTCCCGCGTTACGCATTTGGTGAACTCAGACTATCTAGCCTCAATATCTGGGCTATTCCTAGCCTTAAAAGATTTTATTTCCAAAAGGTCCATTGTCAGTATGGCGCATACTTCATGCGTCTCTATGGGCTAATTGCGGTGGTTTTCGCGTTCCTCAGCGTAGTTCTGAGTGCCATGCAAGTTTTGGTTGGCGTACAATCAGTCGAATCAAAAGAAGAGTATTGGATCCCCCTTATTAACTTCTCACGCGGCTTTTCAGTGTTCTCGCTTGCCCTGGCTTTGTTCACCATAGCCATGCTGTTATCTGTCCTTGCAGGGTTCGGGTTGCGAAAGCTTTTCTCTGCTTTGCGGGATCTCATTAAAAAGGTCAAGAGACAGAAAGAGAATCACAAAAAGAGCTCACCAGCTTACAGTCGCGCATAAGTATCTTTGCATATCTCAATATTTTGAGTCTTGATGACTCCTGAATGTGTTGAGCTAGCAAAACGTCGCAGGGTTGTGTATGTATTACCTAAATACTTATGGATAACAATATCCTATCATATAGAACTTAATGATGAACTACTACAGACAAGATGATTCCCCAGAGCAGGCTACCGTGGCCCATATAGATTAGGTTGAAGTCCTAGCGATTGGTGTATCATAATCTGACATTTCGGATAGCAGAACATTTTCAGATCTTGGTGATTGTTGCGCCCTTTTGTTTTGCCACCCCACGTTCAATTTCCCCGTGAACCTTCCAGACCAAATGTTTACGATCTGATCGTAACGGACAAAATCGCTCTCAATAACATCGACGCCTGGACAGTCTTTCGGTACCAACACGGTGAAAAGCGTCCGTGCTTCTTCCCTCAAATTTTTAGATTCCTCTAGACGGCCTTCTCTCGAGTACACCTCAGAAAGGCAATGAAGTATACGAGGAATGCGGGTCTCATAATAACCAGTGCGCAGCTCCAGGGCCTTCCTAAGGTGCTGTCTAGCAAATATATTTTAGTACCATTTAGTGTGATTCTTATTCCATGATGATGACTTACCCCGCAGCTGTCAAATCCCCCATAGAAGAATACATCATTCCCACAGCGTAGTAGCTGTCGATAGTATGATCGTGAGCGGTGCCTAGAACATCTTCCCTTACCTTCAAAATTTTTACGTTTTCTTCCAATGCTCGCTTCTCTTCCCCAATGTTGAACAAAACGCAAGCATGCATGAATCTGAAGAACTGTCCGACTTTCGTCCTCGAGCCTGCCTTTGACCAGTCATTCATCATATCCGCCGCTTCCCGTGAGAAATTCACAGCTTTTGCGACTTCTCCACGAGACAGGCTGATGAGAGCAAGGTTTTTCCTCACTTCCGCAAAGCCTGGGAGTTGTGGAGTCTCTGTACTCTTCCATTTGTTTTTGATTCTTAGAGATTTCTTGAGCAGAGGAGCGGCTTTTTCAAAATCATCGCAATGCATGTATGCGCATGCTAAGTTGTTCAGTGATGTCGATAATTGAATCGAAGCGGACCGATGATTCTGCGAAGAGTACGTTAGGGTCTTCCCATTGTCATGAACGTCGCTGCCGGGGTCATCGGATAGCCTCATCTCAGCTATATCTCTGCAAAGTTCTTTGTTACGCTTTTCCCTGAGCTGGACGATGTGTTTTTTCTTCTCCAGGGCTTCTCTGCGCTTCACACTGCCGTGGTTGAGTTCAATTGACGCTTGCAAGTAAAGGACCTGGATTCTGAGAGGTTCCAAATTTCCAGGCTCGAGAAGTTTGTTGTATATATTTTCTGCTGTTTCCAGCACAGCCAAGGCATTCGGGACAAGATATCGCTCGTACATGTAATTGCCAACATCAGAGAGCAACTCTGCGAAATCAAGGAGAACTCGATCCTGGTACGGAGAAAGATCACTCGACGCTTCTCTGTATGCAGTGTGGAGACTCAAGACATGAGGAAGATACAGCTCATATATTGCCCAGTCGTCAGTGGAGGGAGCTGAGACAGGAGACTGTCTGGGTACCACGTCGCGAATGAGTCGAAATGCATTCAAAAATGACGCCCTGAATTCGCTCGTATTTTCTTTCAACTTTCTGCGAAGTGAGCTTTGAACTTCGCGGTGGATGCTAATTTCGGAAAATCCATGACGAGGTGATTTTACAAATTCAGCTAGGTGCATCTCTTGTAAGCTGCCCCTCAGCTTGTTTTTTCTAAGAGAAGTTAGACCAAAGAGATATAGATAATATCCTGGACTTACTGCTGTGTTATCGATGTATGGTCAAACTCTAGAATGTTTTTTGAATGTTCAGAGTCAATGTTGAATATCAACCTCTCTTGGATTTTATCTGGACTCATGAATGCTAGACAGTTTAGTAGTCTCCTAGGGCGAGGGCCTTGACGATCTAGTTGCTTGAGAGCCAAATCAAAAACTCGAGCGAGTGATCTCCCTTCAGTGAAGCTGTGAGAAGAAGCTGACGAATTCAGAACTTCTGAACTGTCATGAAAATCCTGCAAGAATTGGGACAGTGACCACGAATCACCTGCAATAACACCGGCAACCATAGCTATCGCAAGCGGCAGCCCGCCAACAAGGTCGGAAATTGCCTCGGCGTCGCCAATGCTATCTTGAAACCCTGCTTGAGACCTATTTTCAGGCTCCAAATATCGCAGTAACAATTGGGAACCGTCATTATCGTTAAGACGCTTAACCGAAATTCGCGTAGGGTACATTCGCGCGACATCGGAATTTTGAGTGGTGATGATGACTGACCCTTTGGTGTTTGAGGGAATATAGTCTCTTACATCCTCAGGAGTGACGACATTATCGAATATCAGTAACCATGGTTCTTCTGTTCATTCACGACTCAGTTACAAATTCAAGGCAGAATAGCTGTACACCTACTTTCTGAGCTGAGCTGAGCTTTGGCAACTTCGAAATTTCGTTGTTGATTATGCTTATTTGGTTTGAATGTGACATCGAACACAGATGCAATTCGTCCATAGTCATTGACTTTCTGTGTCGACTCTTCGGCACTGACCCAGAAACAGTGTTTGTAGCTTTTTTCGTGGAGGAACATGTATCGACGTGCAATCTGAGTCTTCCCTGTTCCTCCAAGACCGCTCAACACACATACCTTCATCTCTGCTGCTTCCCCCGTGCGACCAGGATGCAACTCTTCATTCAAGTACTTCAGAATGTCTTCGCGTCCGTGGAAATAGGGAGATGGCCGCGGAGGACCGACCGATATGATTTCCGGAGAGGATGACTGAACTAGATACAAAGCACAACATTGTGTAAGTCTCATTCTTCATAAGTCTTTTCCGCTTTCAGAGGGTGACTTCCTGAGCTTAGTATTTACCTTGATGGATATACGCCGACGACTTCTTCGACTTGTTGACAAACTTCTGAATGTAGTATTTTATCTTAATATAGTCCGGATCTTTAGGTGATTCGAAACGTTGCATGTTTTGATGATTTGCCTGAAATCCATAAGCTTCAGCGCCTTCAATTGTTGCAGAGCTTCGAGAAACGACCTGGTGAGTGTTAGATATATGCTAAAGTAGCTTGACTATTGAGCGTCTTGTCGCTGACTTGTGGAAGTGTAATTGACCAAAATGTAGGATATTTCGTCTCATAAAAGCAGACAACTTTCTCCCTCAAATTCAAATTCTGCACGAACAAATCGTGAGTCTTCTCAGTCTGTGTGGAGTTAATGCTCATTGCTTCTAGTAAATCCCTGCTCGCCCCTAGTACAGAGAAACAGAGAGCCCAAATTTTGGCTCCAAAGCTGTAAGGCGATCCTCTGTGCGGCGTACTGAGGAACACGAATCCTTCTGCGCAAGCAGCGATCGAAGATCGCGGTGTCTCAGCTTCAGCATTCGCTGCACGAACGAAAGCCTTGCCGATGATCATTAGAGATTTTTGCAGCTTCAGCCATTTTACATACCTGCTTCACGACAACTCCACCAAAGCTGTGACCTATGAAGATTATAGGTCGTTCTCGCTCCTACTATACAATGAGAAGATAGAGAACCGCACAGTGTATGCCCACGTACTGTTGCTTCCTGCCTGTGCGATTGTAGCTCGAAGAGTAGATCTTCACCGTGGTCCTCGAGTGACTTGCTGTTGGCATCTCTTGCCCATTTACTGTTGTGATTGAATGTCATGATGCGCGTGGTTGGAAATGCTCGTGGCAAGAAGTCATTAAGCCACATAGGTGGCTTCGTATTATACATTCCCTTGAAGTTCCAGGTCGTATCTGGATTGGATCCAAGTCCATGGACAGCAACGAGACTGGGAGTGATAGACTTAATGAGAATGTTAAATTTCTTTTTTTCGAGATTCGTACACTTACTCAGCACAGGGTGAAGACCCTCCATCATGCAAGATCCGCAGCGGGACAGTCTTTCCCATCAGTATTGTCAACCATAAAGGTGTGACTCTTTACGTCTTTGAGCGTTGAATCTTTAAAGCAGATACGGGTATCTCACTTCTGGTGGTCAAAAGAATCTCTTCATGGAACAGACGGGCTTTGGAAGATGTGCTCGACGCAACGCGTGCTGAGAGGGACAAAAACGATTTGATGGGAAAAGTATCTACATGCTGCAAAAAATTAGCCAATTGCCACTCCCAGATCGTCGATCCGTTTCACCATCTTTCGTGCTCTAGTGGACGTACATCCACATGGTGCTGGCCGGCAAGGCGAAGCGAAACTAGGCCAGCCGGCTTTCGAAAGAGTTGACAGCTGAAGCGATCAGCCCATACAGCAAGCTCCCAGGAAATTTGAGCACACCATCCGATCTGGGAGGTTTCATCGTAATGTTACGAAAAGGTTGCATGTGCGCTGGTTGCATGTGCGCTGATTGCCTTTGTCAGGTGGAAGATCCAAGCTCTTTCCGGTTGGCGGGGCGCCCGGATGTTACCCCCCCACTTGATGTGCGCTGCACTAATTGTTGGTCGCATATGCATGCACTGATGGACAAGGACTAGTGTACAACTTGCGGTCTGCACAGATTCCAGGTCTACTATAGGTCGGTCTGCAATGTGAAAATTATATGGTCGCCTACATGTAACCCTAGATACTCCACAGTGAGAATAGGCTTGCGCCACGTGACACACGGAAAGCCAAGCGTTCTAGGCACAGGGATCTCAGCTTAGTGCAGTATTTCTAAACGAGAATAAATTCGACAAAGACAAGGGATCGATGTACTCAGTCGAAGATACTGATTGAATGGTTTTCTCTCGTTGTCGTTATAACCTTTTGCTTGTAGCTACAGTTTTAGCCCTAAGTATTGGTAACTGCCGCTGGCCCCTCCTGTCATATGATCAAGAACGTCGCACGGTTATACAACCAAGCTTTTTCTCGCCCAAAATGTGAGTCCATGCTCTTGTTACTTCCTTTGCGACTTCTGATAGTCTGTTAGGTCTGAGATGAATGCCCATCTCATTGATCAACTGAAAAACCTAGGAACCACCATAAAAGAGATTTCCAAGATTACCGGGGCCCCAGGACTCTCTCTCGGCGTTCAACATCGGGGAGAAATAATCCATACCGCTAATTATGGCCATCGAAACATTGAGGATCCTGCCCCTCCAGACTCTGACACTATCTATGGAGTAGGATCTATTACGAAGATCTTCACGGCCAGTGCGATTGGAGCACTCGTCCACGAAGGCAAACTCCAGTGGACGACGCCCTTGCGAACGATCTTCCCCGATCTTAATAGTACTGACGAGTTCATCAACCAAAGATTGACAATTGTTGATCTCTTGACTCATCGAATCGGCCTCGAGAAATCTAATTACTGGTGGTTTGGATCGAATGGAGTGTTGTTATTGAACAAGAATCAGACCCTCAAGAGCTTCAATGCTTTGAAGCAAATAAGCACTTTCCGTGAGAAGTTTGACTACACGAATTGGGGTTTTGCACTGGCAGGAGAAGTCATCGAAAAATTGAGTGGAATGAGTTTTGGAAAGTACATTGAAAGCAGGATTCTCAACCCACTGAATCTACAGCGCACTACAACAAGACATTACTCCCCCGAAATTGATAACTTCGCCAAGCCGTATGCTGCTTTAGACGATGGATCCATGTATCCTCTAGAGCCACCAGCGATCCAGGACGGTGAGATAATGGTATCTGCACAAGGCGTTCAGAGCTGCGTCAATGACCTGCTCAAATTTTCCAGCTCTCTCATGGAAGCTCGTAAAGGGGAGGTATCACCTCTCAAAAATACCGCAAAGCAATTCTGTGGACATATCTTCCGAGCAGATTCACTCTTGGATAAGTCTTACGGCCTGGGATTTATGCGTAACCTCCTTCCAGGCACCATTGGCGGTGGATGCAATGCGATGTTTGGGGAACTACCAACCATAACCCCGGGCGGTGATGCTCGACTTGTGGTTTCCCATGGAGGAAGTCAGGCCGGCTACACTTCCTTCCTCACGATGCTGCCCGAGATCGATGTCAGCTTGGTAGTTTTGACCAATTCTGTGGGTCTTTCAGACCCAGCGGGTTGGGTTAACGAGCTACTCATAGAGACAATTGTTGAAAGCCCAGATCATACCGATTTCGTCAAACTTGCAAGAGAAGCAGCCCAGAAGCATGTAGCCAGCTATCCAGCGATGGAAAGAAAGCTGGAGGAACATCGTGCATCAAGCAAGCCGCCAAAGCCCTTGAGTCGCTATCTTGGCCAATATGTGAACTCAGCTCACAGTTTCCTTGTCGAAATCAGGCTCAAAGATCCGGTAACCCTACAAGTTGCATTCCAAGGACTCGATTCTCAGCTTTGGGATCTTAGGCACTACCAAGATGACACCTTCTTGTGGTTGAGTTCGAGAGACGAACAAGCAAAACGTGCTAGATTCACTTATTCTCCGGCAAGCGTCTACAAGATCATATTCAGCTCTGATTCGGAAGAGTCGATTACTGGATTGTACTGGCCTCATGATCCAAGTCTTCCAGAAAAGGAACAGTGGTTTGAAAAGTCTGGAGCCCAGAATCTAGGCGTAGATTCCAAGACTAACAAGCAAAGGTAAGTACATGACGGAAATCGTTGCCCCAATGATATACCACTTATACCTATGCAGTCTCTAAGATTAAATTCTTTGTTGTCGGGGATGAGCTGATTGCGTCGGTTGTCACTGTTTGGGGGTCTTCAGGATGCGATTCATAGTGAAAGGTTGACGGCAAGCCTCTCCATCTAGGTCACTACATGGCAATGAATAGCTTTGCAGGTTTTCACTGAATATACTCTACAAAGGTAGAAGTTCCATCTATTTTACAAGCTATGGAAGTCTCTGTTCTGTGCATGCCGACTCAGTCTAATGATTTTAATGAGACTCAGGGTATGTGAAGACTAAAGCTCGTACTTCAATACTCTCTCTCGGTGGCACATCCGGCGAGCTTTTCACTGATACCCCTGTATGAGCCGCATCTAAAACATCTGTCAGCAGTCACAAGTGTCTGAAGAATCGTGTCTTACACTTTGCTACACCTTCAGCGGAGTCAAAATTCTTGAACAGCAAAATGTCGCTTGATGTTTGGTGGCTCATGTAGTACCATTTGATACCTTTCTGGTACATCGCAAACAACGTACACCCCGTAAACTGCCGTCTTATACGATGAGCCTCCACCAGATTTGACTGATTAAGAGTTGTTCCATCACATATTGCAAGTGGAAATCTTCTCACTGGACTGGTCAAAGGGCGCCAAACACTAGAACAATCAGAGCTAGCTTCGCGGGTGATTTCTGCATGCAAGTCCGTGCTGCTTACTTGACAAAACGAACGCGACCTTGGAGCAGATATTCTGCCTGCTCTGGGAGGTATAAATTCACTCTGTCTATCACGGAGCCAACCGACGTGTCTGGTACTTGTTAGACTAGACTCAAGGAATGGATAATTTTGGACGTCTACTCACCCACATGCGGATTTCTCGCTGGCCCGAATGGCAAGGTCCTATCGTTGTAATCGATCTTCTGGCCATGTAGTCGGTGTGTATCTTCGCTTCTCAGCTAATAGCCAAGTAAGAACGTTAGATTATTCCATAAGGTGTAGCACAGAGCTACTAACTCGCCAATCGAAGACCAACACCTGATCTACCCCTTCCAGCTTCTGTCTAAGGACCTCTTCGCATTCGCGATAATAAGAGTCCTCTACAACGCGACTGTCACGAAGCTCGTCGTCCGTAAGCTTGCTGGTATGCTTGACATATTCGAATCCATGGCGGTCGAGTCTGTAAAGCTCTTCTTCTCCTCGTACATCATGCACCTGCTCCGGTTCCGCGCCCTCGAAGCGTAGATTGGTTCTCCTTTGGTCAAAAGAGTCTGGGGGGATGTCCGAGAAGATTTGGAATGGCTTCTCATAGTGGTAAATTGGATCCCATACTAGATAGTCAAATGAATGCGAAAAATCCTGCCGCTTATCCATCAGAGGAGCACAATCAGAAAGGAGACTACTTCTTCGTTTGTACGGCTGAGTATTGCTGAAGTTGATAAAACGAACACAATACGGCTAAGGGGCTTTTGTTGCCCCACATTCGCATCCACATTATGGCCCCCACCTCTAGCAGTGCCTCGTGTCGAGTAATCATTGGTTGCTTCTACCCTATTATCTCCTCTATTCCGTGTGTCTAATTACGTGAAAGATATACCTTGAAGTTAGCTACCTGCTCTCAGATTTTAGTCACAGAGTACTGCGCAACGCCAGTGTCATTCGTGAACTTCGGGCATTAACATGAGTTATTAAATACAAAATAACACTGAGTGACAATCAAGTGCATCCATCTCCCACTAGTTCCTCGCATTTATATCCAATTGTAATAAGTTGATTCCCTCTCCTCGTCCATTCAACCAAAGACGATGGCATCAGGATATCCGAGGGCCTGTTTCGATCAGCACGAACCATTAAGTCTCTTTAGAGGGATCCTGTTACTGACCCGCGGACACAATCAACCCCCTCCGTTTTCTTGTAAAGTCCGCTCATTGTATGTAGCAATATCTGCCTCGCGTGTAGTCTTACAACCCATTTTCTCGGCATTGAAGGTGACATTCCACGGCTCAGCTCGCTTGTCATGGCCTCGTGAGGATAGAGCGTTTTTCACCCACCCGATTGAGGAAGTGGTATCATTGGAAGATTGTTGCTGAGGCATTTTTGCATGCGTGTACTTTTCCTTCGCTGGATATTGGTCAGGTTTGAAGCTGAATGCAGTTCTGGATCTTCGCTTGGTTTCGTCCGACTCGATGAGAGATAAGCTATGGGAGTTTCAACAGATATTGGGCTATCTAATATATTTAGTTCAACGAGGCCGAGTCGCGATATCCAATTTGACCCACGAAGGCGATCTTTTTTCGTGGTCAAGTGACAATGGCGTGTGCATTAGTGTATCCAGTTGATGCATGCATTAGCGTACTCCTTTGATGAAGACAGCTTACGTGTACTCTGCATTTTGCGCGCATAAACGTAGACCCGCAGGATTTTCAAATAGCACTCAGGACTGTGACTAACGAAAGCGCCTTATTGAGGTGCTATAAGGGCAAGACCTCATTCGGAACCTTGAAGAGTATAGAACTCTATGTGAAGATTCAGAAACGATTTCAAAAGGGGTTGGACAAGTGAAGAGCATTTGCGAAGTGGTTGTACCATATCTGCATGTGTAGCAAGCGAAGCTGTCCAGGGAGATCAGCTGCTGAGCCGACTATTTGCATCTGCAGGAAGTGACCCTAGGATACTCGATTCTGATTGGGGAATACCCTCACTCTCGTCCTTCTGACTCAATTTCCCCCCTCCTTCTCAGCTTTATCAGACGCAGCAACCGTCCGTAAATGTCACCTGCTTTGTCAATCCGAAAGGGATTTCAGACTGATTGGTCCATCTCACCAGAAGGTTATTGGCTGCCTCGTTTAGACGGCGTTATGCAACAAGGTGGCGTAGCAGCAAGCAAATGGATGAATTGTTGACGCAGAGTTCCGTGTGCCCATGCGTTGAACAGGGAATGCTAAGCCAACTTGAATTTCTTCCTACGTACGTAGGCGGGCCGTGCCTAGCCAATCAAAGCTAAGAATCTTCGCGAGCCTTGCTCATCGGCCAGTTGCCTCTGTTCAAAGTCTGGCCAACCACACAATAGAGGGACGCCCAAGAAAACAGAAAGCTCCGAAGGTGTCCACTGCAAGTGGGGATGATAAAGGATAGGGCTGAATGAGTAATGTAAATGTTGCATTCCATTATTGGATTCTACCGTCCGTGGATGAAATGGCCCCATCTATGGATAGAAGGAATTTCCATGGATAAAAAGAACTCCTATGGTATCATTCTACTTCGTATTAGGGGTTACATAGCTTAGCGCGCCACTCTACACTAGATGATTTCCCGTAATAATACATACACCTAGCAATAACACTTTTTAAAATTTAGTAATTTTCCCCTTTATATTAATTACTGCCTGGTAATAAGTAAGTATTTTATCTAGTAGATTATTAAGATAATTAGCTAGCACTGTATTCTAGGCCTTATTTACTACTCTATATAGCTATTAATAAGTAACTTAGCTTTATCCCTTTATATTAATTATTAATCTAGTCCTTTATCCAATCCTAAATAGTTTTAATTAGATTAAGATTAAGTAAATATAGTAACTACTCTACTATTTAAATACTATATTCTTGTAGCTTAGTTATTATCTTCTTAGCTATATAGTTAAAAGAATTATCTTACATTACTTTAAGCTTAAGATATAAAGTAATCTAGCTATAAATAAAGGAAATAATATACTTATAGTAGCTTTCTATAAT
Source organism: Cladonia macilenta KoLRI003786 (assembly GCA_000444155.1). Lineage (NCBI taxonomy): Eukaryota > Fungi > Ascomycota > Lecanoromycetes > Lecanorales > Cladoniaceae > Cladonia > Cladonia macilenta. Next base: position 289,466 of record KE598564.1, read on the forward strand.
AAGGAGATTTAACTCTAGTTATTAGTCTAGTAACTAGGGGAAGTATAAGTAATATAATATTAAGATAAACTATTTATTAACTATAAATACTCTTAATTATAGAATTTAAATATAAGGAAACTAAACTAGAGAAAGGAAGCCTTTCTTCTTATATTTAATCCTATAGACTTCTATCTATAAGTAATCTCTAGTAATTCTAATTAAATTACTAAAATTACTTTATCTTATCTTAACTAGTTCTTATATTCTACTTAAACTTAACTTTCTTATATAATACTTCTATAGAGTTACTTATAATAAAATAGTATTATAACTATATATTTTATTAATTCATTAATAATAACTATGATAGTATTATATATTTCTAATATAATTAAGTCCTTAGATTTTAATAACTTAGTAATTAAATTTATTATTATAATTTTTATAGTATCTTTAATATAAATATAAATTATATTTTTTATATAATTTATATTTATTAATTTATTTTATTTATAACTAATATAATTTTTAATATATTATTTCATTTAAGTTTACTTTAAATTATAATATATTATAATTTCTATAAATAAATTTTATTATTCTAATAACTTTTAAGTACTTATATATTAAGTTATTATAATAATCTTAGATTATCTCTTTAATATATMTMTYTAGTATATATATCTTACYTTAATAGCTTAGKAYTATTATATTAAGTTATTTCTTATATAATTTCTTAGCCTTAATATCTTTATTATATATTTATTAATTTATTAATTATATCTAGTCCTTAAATTCTTATAATTATTATAAGTATTTATTTATTTAATACTAGTAATTTATTTATTTCTTATTATAAAATAGCTTATTTATTTAAATCTTTTATATTTATATAGTTTAATTATTTATTTAAAGTATAGTAGATCTCAAACTTATATTATTTTAATAATTTAATTTATCTAATTTATCTTTTATTAAGTATCTTTATTATTATAAAATCTAAGAGATTCTTATAATTTATAAAGATATTAAGCTTAGAGTAGTGTTAGAACTTAATAGTATAAGGTAGTAAACGCCCTATAGATACACATCTTAGAACGGCTTAGCAAGGAGATTATATGACATATTTAGAGGATTTAGAGTACGCCGCGCAACGGGTTTTTGCCAAGATTTTGACTTTTTTACTCTCCTTTCTTAATAACTTTTTTACTTATTAATATAATCTTAATATTAGGATGCAGAATTGAAGCCCTACTTAAGGGCTTTGAAATGATGTCCTAATCACGCTAAACTAATCTAGGTTAGTAGAGTTATTGGGGTTTAAAAACAGGGACTTGAAAACGGGTCGGGTTAAGGATTTTCCAAGAACCTGACCCGACCCGCAAACCTGATACGCTAATAGCTCCACTAACCTAGATTAGTTTAGCGTGATTAGGACATCATTCTAAAGCCCTTAAGTAGGGCTTTAAATCCATGCCCTAATATTAAGATTATGTTAATAATCAAAAAAGTTGTTAAGAAGATAAGAATTTTTTGGAAATGCGCTAAAATAACTCGACCCGACCCGTTGCGCGGCCTAAGTTAAACTAATAGTTACTTCTAGCTAATAAAGACTTAATCTTATATTACTAAGTAATATAGAGTTATAACTAGCTTACTCTCTTTCCCTTTAATTTTTAATTACTTATTTTTAGAAGACCTATAACATTAGTTTATAACAAGTAGCTTTTAGTATAAAATTTTTAGTATTTAAATAATTTAATTACTATAAGTAGTTCCTTATTATAAATATTATAATTCTATTTTAATATTATTATTTTTTAAAATAATATATAGTTAAATACTATTTACTATCTCTCTAATAATATATATATACTCTTATAATAAAATTTAGTATATTAATTTTAATTCTTATTAATTTATTTATTTAAAATATTATTAATATTAGTAGATTTATATATACTTTTCTAAGTTATTTAATTATATTATTTTATTCTTTTCCTTATTTAAACTCTATATTCTTAGTAGTAAGTTTAGTTAAAGATAAAGTCTTTTTTAAAAATCTTATAATAAATTATCTATTAAAGTTAAGTTATATCTATAAATTCATTTTATGGATAAGATTAGCTAAGTTTAGCTGAGATTAGCTAAGTTTAGTTAAGTTTTAACTAGAGTAACTATAGTTACTTAGTAGAACCTAGCTAAACTTAACTACTTAGTATTAGAATTACCTTATGCCTAGATTTAATAGCTCTAGCTAGAACTTATTTAAACTCATCTACACTAAAAAAACTAAGAAAGTTAAGAAAAAAAAATTAATAATAATTATCTATGCTACTAGTACTAGCTCTAGCCCTATAGCCCTAACCCTAATTATAATTATATATATATAAAATTTTATAAAAATTCTAAATCTAAAATTAGAATTTAAATAGGAATAAAAATAAGCTCTATAGAGCCTTCCTAAAGTTCCTGCTTTTAGCGCTGGGAGCTAAACCTTAAAAAACCTTAAAAAATAGTTTTTTTTAGTAATTTTAGACTATTTTAGCCTAATTTTTTTTTTAGCTTTTTTAGCGTTTTTAGCGCAGCTGAGTTTAGATGAGTTTAGAATTTTCGTTGAGACTTACTAAGTTTAGCTAAGGATTCACTCTAGCTACTCTAGCTGCTCTAGTAGCTGAGAAAAACTCAGCTAAAAATAAATTTATAGATGTAAGAATACTTATACTTTCTTAACTATTATAGATATTAACTATTCTTATATATCTTTAATTTTATCTTAACTAATTTAAATATCTTCTATACTAATTTTATATTCTAGAAAATTAATCTTTTTTTATAGAATTTATATTTTTCTAGTTTAAAAAGTAATTTACTTTATTCTAAATAACTAAGTATCTTTTATATATATATAATATAAGTCTATTATACTTTATTTATACTCTACTAGTATTATATAATAGAAGTACTAAGAATTATTTAAAGATATAAAATAGTAGTAGTAAGTATTAACTTATATTAGAGAATTAATTATTAAAGATTCTACTACTATAGAGCATACACCCTTTAAGCTTATTAAAATAAAGTAAGATAATATAATATATTTTACTTATCTATATTAATATAATATTAATATAATATTAATATAATATTTATAGTAGTTAACTATTAATATTTAGCTACCTTAATAGCTACTAGTTATTATAATTATTCTTCTTCTTAAATATTAATTTATTAGTATAGAGCTTCTACTATATATAATTATACTACTAATATAGTTTTAAAAGAAGATAGTCTTACTAATATAGAGCTTATTAAAAATCTTTAAAACTTAATAAAAAAAAGAAAAGAGTCTTTCTTATAAGAATCTATTTTAATATTATGTACTATATAATTTAATTATAAAATATATTAATAGCTTATAGATTATTTAATTATTATAATAGTAGTTATATAAAAAGTAAGTTATTATATAATAACTATATAATATAATTATAATAAATATATTATTAATATTAATTCTATCTTATTTTATTTTTTTAGTAATAAATATATTTTTATAAGTACTTTTTATGTTAAAGTATTATACTACTTTAAACTAATATTAATAACTTTAAAATTATTTTTATTAAATATAGTAAGTATTTTATTTACTATATATTATTTATATATTACTTATTATTAATATTTAGTAATAGATTTCTTATATATAAATTATCTTTAAGTATATAAGAATTATATATATAATAATATACTATTTTATTTATAGTATAAAAGAAGTATATTATAAAATATAAAAATATTATAAAATAAATTATTATTATAATCTATAGCTAAAACTTATTAATATTCTAAATCTTTTTTTTCTATTAAAAAGATAATAGTACTAGTTATTAAGTTAACTAACCTCTTTATATTACTTAAAGTAGCTTTATATATTAAAAGTCTTTATAAAAAAGTTATTTAATAATATAAAGATAAGTCTTTAAGTCTAAAAATATTAGATAAGTAGCTAGCTTAGTAGCTAGTATTATTATAAAAAAAAGTAAAGATATTAATAAGTAATACTTTTATCCTATATTACTATATTAACTTATTATAGAAAATAAGCTAAATTATTTTAATACTTTTTATTTTTAATATTTTTTATTTTATTTATATATTTATACTATACTTACTATTAACTTGCTATGGAAGAGGTTAGAAGAGAAAGAGGAAAAGAAAAAAAAAAGAAGAGAAAAAAAAAGAGTCGTTAAGTATATTATTATACTTTATATATACTATATATAGTTTAATACTAATATAATTAGATTCTTAAGGACTTCGCCCTAAAAAGGGTAAAGAAGGAAAGGAGAGAGAGAAAGAATAAAAAAAAGAGAAAGAAGAAAAGAAAAAAAACTATAGCCTTAATAATAAATTATTTCTATATATTTATTATATATATTAACTACTTTTATATAGGCCTAATTATATATATATATTTTTTAATATTTAGTATTTAAAGTTTAATATTAATAATACTTATATTTTAAAACTATCTTCTTAATAGTAAGAGTCTTTTACTTAAAATACTAAATATCTTTATAGCTATAATTTATTAATTACTTATTATATATATAATATTAATATATTAGTTATAATATATTAAATTTTTTATATACTTTTTTAATATTATTAATTTTTTTATTCTTTATTATATTAATAACTTATAGTAGATATATAATATTTATATCTTAATAAATATATAATATTTATATTTTAATAGATTTATATATTATTTTTTTAATTTTATAATATTATTATATATATAGCTACTTATTACTTTAAATCTCTATAATTATCTCTTTATTTTAATTAGATATAATAGTAATATAATTATATAATATTAAATAATTTATAAAATAACTTAATATATTATATAATTTAAATTAACTTTTTTTAACTTCTATTATTATTATATCTACTTATTATAAGCGCGCTTTAATATTAGTTATTATAAACTAACATTATAAGTCTTCTAAAAATAAGTAATTAAAGAGTAAAGGGGAATAAGGTAAGCTAAGATATATAATATTATTAACTACTTATATAAATAAGGAGTAGACCTTTTATATTATAATAACTATATTAATTTATTAGTAAAGTTAAATATAAGAAGGTCTAAACTATAAGTAAAAGCCCTAATTATATAAATATAAGAAAGTCTACTAAGATTATTTAGTTTATAAGGTTTATTTTATAAACTTTTTAAACTTCTTATTTAGAGTATTTATATCCTAATTACTCTAAATATATTATATAACTTATATTAAGTCTATTCCTTAATATATACTCTTTATAGGTTCTATTTATTACTCTATTAAGTTCTAATATTATCCCCCTCTTTTAGTATTTTTATTTTAAAGATAATTATCTATCCTTTATATTATATCCTAATCCTAAACCTTCCTATTTAATAATTAGAAGGTAGTATATTTTAGCTTAATTATTTCTTATTAAAATATATTATTATAATTATTATATTTATTGTTTTAAAGAGTATAAGGTTAGTTTTCTATTAGAATTATATACTACTTATAAGGTATTAGGGTTATTATATAAGCTTATCTTCTCTAAGGTAAGA
>KE598564.1:299762-366852 GCA_000444155.1 Cladonia macilenta KoLRI003786
GTGTATTATTATTTTATTTAGTTTTAATTATATATTATTAGAATTATATTATATACTCTACTATAGATTTTTTTTATTTAATATATTAAATAACCTATACCGCCTAATTTATTTTATTAGATAGTATAAATATTTTATAGAATTTAGCTTAAAAATAAGTAAACCTTTTTATTTATTTTATAATTTCTAATATATTTAAAGGGTTATTTAAGTATTTTTATAGGTAAGGTTATACCTATTTTTATATATCTTTATATATAAATATAATAATAACTATTATATATTATTTAACTAGTATATTATTATAGAAGTAAAGATAAAATTAGATTTATATTAATTATTTTTTAAGCTTCTTCCTCTTTTTATAATAAAGGTTTAATTAAATAATCTTAATACTTCCTTTAAATTTATTATTAATATTATTATAATATCTAGACTAGGTAGTTTTATTTAGAGTAAATTAAATTATATTCCTTTAATTTAAAGTATTTATATTAAGGATATTTAAAATATTATAAATTAATATTATAAATCTTCTAAAAATAAGTAATTAAAGAGTAAAGGGGAATAARRTAARYTAAGATATATAATATTAYTAATTATTTATATAAATAAGGAGTAGACCTTTTATATTATAATAATTATATTAATTTATTAGTAAAATTAAATATAAAGAGGTCTAAACTATAAATAAAAGTCTTAATTATATAGATATAAAAAAGTCTATTAAAATTATTTAGTTTATAAGATTTACCCTATAAACTTTCTAAATTCTTTATTTAAAGTATTTATACTCTAATTACTTTAAATACACTACGTAACTTATGCTAAGTCTATTCCTTAATGTGCGCTCCCTATAGGTTCCGCCTATCACTCTATTAAGTTCTAATATTAGTATAGTATTAAGTTCTATTTTTAATATTTATTAATTATAAATATTATTTTATTTAATCTACTTAACTTTATATAAAATATTTTTTTTATTTTATATTTTATTAATAATTTCTTCTACCTCTTATTATTTTTTATTATTAATAAATTTAAAAAGCTATATAAATTCTACTAACTTTATATCTTTATATAATTAATAAAGCTTAAATAATAATATATAAGAAATATTATAAATTTAATAATTTATAAATAATATTAAGTAGTATATTTAAATCTTAATCTTATTTTTTATTTTAAATAAGCTAATAAATTATCTTTATTTAAAATTTTTAATTAATAGTATTATTAATTTACTTATTTTATATTTTTTTAATAAATAATATTTATTATAATATTTTATTTATATTTTAATAGTATATTATTAATATACTTCTATCTTATTTTAATAACTTTATAATTATTTTATATATTCTTTTATTATAAGTACCTTCTTCTTTAAGAAGCTATTTCTAACTTTTTAATAAATTTTATAGATATAATTATATATTATAAAGAATAGTAAGTAGCTAATAGTACTATAATAACTACTATTATAAATCAATTTAATAATAAATAATAATTTAATTTAATTAGTTTATTTTAAATTTATAAATATTTATAATAAATACTTTAATATTTAATTTTTATATAATAATAAATACTTAATTAAAAAATATTAATAAATATAATATTTTAATTATTTACTACTCTTACTAATATATTAAATTTATAAAATATTTTAAAGAAAGAGAACTTTATTAAAGCTTTAACTATAATTATTTTCTTAGTAGTAAAATAATAAATTATTTTTATAAATCTATTAACTACTATTAAAATAGAATTATAAATAGTATTATTACATTTTTTAAAAATATTTTTATTATAAAACTTATAATTAACTTTTACTATAGCTTTTTTAGTAAAGATAGAAATTATAATTTTTTATATAAATAGTATTAAGAAATCTTTATTTTTTAATAAATATTATAAATTTTAATATAGCTTTTTATTTACTTTATAATATTAGCTTAATAATATTTTTATAATACTAAAATATTTTATTAAGAGATTATTATAATATCTACTAATTAATTTTTATTTTAAAGCTTTATCTTTTAATATATATAGTTACTCTTTATATCTAAAAAGATTTTTTTATTAAAAGATTAATTTATATAAGCTATATAATATTATATAATAATAATATCTTTATCTTTTTAGAACTTTATAATTTAATTATTTAAGTTTTATAATTTATAAATAATTTATTTTAATAATTTTTAAGATTTCTAATAAAAGCTCTTAAAAAGCTTTTTTATAGTTTTTTTAATATTATTATTTAAATACTTATAATTAAAAAAGCTATTTATAATATATTATTATTAATATATATTTATAACTTAAACTTCTTTTCTAACTATAATAATAATTTATTTTATAAGATTAATAAAAGAGTTATATTATAGAGAAAAGTATCTTTATAATTAAACTATTTTTGTGACGGATCGACCCCAATCCCAGTCGACCATCATGCCCGTGGGGGCCAAAAGGCATGCGACCCTACTGATTCGTAGAGATCGTGGATATTTGGATATATGACGCTTGGTACCGTGACAATTTTAATAAAGAATTAATAAAGTTAGTTTTCTCTATATAATATATTATCTTAAAGTTATATATTATAAGCTTTAGTATTTAGTATATTTATTATAATATTAATTTTTTTAGCTTTATAAACTTTTATAGATTATTATAATTTATTAATATTTTAATTAAATATAAGCTTTTTTTAAATAATAGTATTATTATTTAAAAATATTTACTATAACTAATAATTTTTAATTATATATTTTATAATTTTATTTTATTAATATTATTTTATATAATTAAAAGACTATAAGCTATTAATAGTCTATATAATTTAGTTAGGATAAAATTCTAGTAATAGTAAATACTAATATATTAGTTTTAACTTCAATTTTCTATATTAAATTAAAATATTATAGTAGTAATATTTCTATAAGTTTTTAATATAATTATTAAAATACTTACTTTATATTATTTAGTTATTTAAATAGTCTTATCTTTCTATTCTCTTTACTATCTTTTAAAAGGCTAGTAAGATATATAGTAATAGTAAAATAATAATAAATAAAATAATAATAAAAATTTATAAACCTTAAAAAGACTTAAATTTTTTAATAAGTCTTTAGTTTTAGCTATTCTTTAATAGTAGTAACTCTATATAAATCTATCTTTATATTTATAATTAATATAATATATTTTAAGAATTTAATTTTAGTAGTATTAAATATATACTTTTTTAAATTTATATATAATTAATATTATTAAAGTTATTATAGTATTTATTTAATATATCACTAATAATTTACTAGCTCTTTTAAAAAGATTAGTATATTATTTAAATATATTATATATATTATATTTATTAACTTAGCTAAGGCTTAATTAATATATACTTAAAAAGTAATAGAGATATTTATAAGCTTAATGTAACGGTTGGGTTTAACTCCTTCGGGTTACATACAATATACTCTGAGTAAAGAAGGCAACTGGGTTAAAGACTAGTTAAATTGTTTATGACTAAACTCCTAACTGTTGCATGAGTTGAACACAAGGAAACTAGGCTAGGAGGGAGGAAGCCCTCCTTCTTGTATTCAACCGCCCCCTGTGCCAAGCACTGAGGCCTGCTTGGATCAGTGGCCGGGCACCACTGATCCAACCTGGATCTCCAGGATCAGTGGCCGGGCACCACTGATCCAACCTGGATCTCTAGGATCAGTGGCCGGGCACCACTGATCCAACCTCATGACCCCGGGTACTTAACTTCGCCGTATTTTCCAGCATGGACTAACCCCTCCTGGGTTGGCCCGTAACACTTAAATAATATAATAAAATATTTAATATAACTATAGTATATATAGAATATTATTTTCTATTTATTACTATACTTAATATAAATATAATAATATATATTTTTTAGGTCTAACTTTAAGAATCTCTTAGTAATATATAAATAATTTAATATCTTAATAATAAAAAATAATAGATACCTATTTTTTATAATTATTATATTTAATTCCTAATAATCTATATAAAGATGTAGCTCTTTATTCTTTTTTAATATAAAAAGAATAAGTACTTCTATAAATAAAATAAAATAAAATAAAATAAAATAAGATAAAATATTTTATCTATTTTTTTATTAGAGTATTATTAAAGTAGTAATATAGCTCTACTAACTTTATTCTTAATAAATTATAAAAAAAAGTATATAGTAGCTTCTTACTTTTTAATTTAATAATATAATCTTTTTATTTTTATTTAAATAAGATTCTTACTTTTTTATTAAAAAAGATATTTTTAAACTTTTTTAATTAATAAGAAATATTTATTATATTAAACTTATTAATTTAGAGTTACTTTATTATTATAGTATAAATATAAACTATAATAAATACTTCTTATTTTTATTATAAAATTTATATAAACTTAGTTAGCTTATTAATTTATAGTTATTTAGTATTAACTTAGTATTACTATTAATATATTAATTATAATACCTAACTTATAAAGTATAAGTATTTTAATAAATTAAATTAAAATTCTTTTAATTAATAATATAGAATAAGGAGCTATATTTCTTTTTTTAGCTCTAGTTATTAATAACTTTATAGCTTAATTAATATACTTTATAATAATAAGTACCTTACTTATTTAGCTATACTAATATTAATAAGTTTATATATTCTAGCTATAAATTATATTATACTATAAACTACTAAGTAACTAGGTTAATTTTAGCTTTAAAATTAATTAATTTTTTAAAAGAATAAGATATATTTTAAGCTATTACTTAGTCCTTAAGGTATAAAGAATTAAGAGTTTTTAATAATTTTTCTTCTTTTTTTTTATTATTACTTTATTAATAAAGTATTAATATTTTTTAACTACACTAAATTAATTAAAATAAAATTTAAATTATTTTTTTATAAATAATTCTTTTTCTAATACTTTTTTTCTTTATATATAAAATAAGTATTAGCTTTATTCTCTAACTTATTTAAGAAATTTATAATAGATTTAGACTTTTAGTAATTTTTATCTTTATTTTTTTAAAATACTTTAATAATAGCTTATTATTATTATTATTATTAGAGTATTTTAAAGTACGCTCCTTTAAGAATTTATCTTTATAATTAAGCTTAGTAGATTCTTATTAAAAATTATTAAAAAATCCTCTTTTATATAATTATAAAGGCTAAGATATTTTTTTATATAGATAGTATATTATTAGTACTTAAGATCTTTTTTATTATATTTAAATATAGTCTATTAAGAAATATATCTATTCTAAAAATCTTTATTAGAGGCTCTAAATAGATTTCTAACTCTTTTAAGTAAATTTTAAAGATAGAAACTTTTTATATTTTATTTTACTTTATACTATTCTAGCGCTTATATATAAAAAGTCTATAGTTTATTAAATCTACTACTAAGTCTAATAGAAAATTATAGAAATAATTAAAGATATAATTATTAATATTCTTTAGCTTAAACTAGCTTTATTATTATAATAGCGTATTATCTCTAAGTAACTATATATAGTAAAGAATCTTATTCTTATTAATAATAGAATACCTATAGCTTAAAAAAAACTTAATTTTAGTATTAATAAATTAATAGATATATTTCCCTTCTAATACTCTATAATATAGATATATTTTTTTAAAGTAAATTACTTTTAATACTAGTATAAGTATATTACTTAAACTATTAAATAATTTTTCTTAAAAGATTTATTTAACTTACTTATATAGTCTCTACTTAGTCTATTATTAGAATCTTTTAATATTTTCTTAATAGTCTACTTAGCTATAGTAGCTTAAAGCTTTCTTATCTATAACTTTAGCTACTAAATCCTTTATTATTATATATCTATATTAATAGTTAATTTAAAAAAGTCTATTTATAATCTACTTATAGGCTTTTATATATTTTTATAAGTAGAACTTTATATAGATACTATTTTACTCTACTTTAAGCCTTTAATCTTAAAAGTTAGAGTAATTAGAACTATAATATAAACTTATTATACTCTATCTATACTCTATTAATATTATATAATAGGAGTACTAAGGATTATTTAAAGATATAAAATAGTAGTAGTAGATATTAACTTATATAAAGAACTAATTATTAAAGATTCTACTATTATAAGGCATGTGCCCTTTAAGCTTATTAAGATAAAATAGAGTAATATAATATATCCTACTTATCTATATTAGCGTAATGTTAATATAATGTCTATAGTAGCTAAATATTAATACTAAGCTACTTTAGTAGCTACTAGTTATTATAATATATTAGATATATTCTATCTTATCTTCTAAATAAATTAGAATATTATTAAGGTAAGCCACTACTATCTTATTTAAATAATATCTTAATATATTATTAATTAATACTTAATAAGTTATTAATATATATATAAAGTTAAATAATATAATTAAGTACTTATAATATTTATATTAAGTTTTAAATACTATCTTCTATTCTTTATTTTCTTTTATATAAATTAAGTTGTAAGTCTTTTTAAGGTTTAACTTTATAAAGATCTTAGTCTTCTTAAATTCATTTTAAAGTATATTAATATATAATTATAAATACTTATTCTTAATTATAATATTATTTAGCTTTTAATAGTTAATATATAGTTATATGCTTCTATCTTTTTTTAGTATAAAGAGTATTAGATAACGTACTAGTAATTTATATTCTTAAAATAAATCTTTTTTTTTATTTTTTTAATATATTTATATAGTACTAAGAGTTCCTTTTCTAATAATATATAAATTAGTTTAAATATTAGCTCTATACTTAATTTAAGTTTAATCTTATAATTCTAAGACTAGTACTTAAGTAGTACTTTTATTATTATTTTTTAAAAGAACTATATACTATATTAATACTCTTTAAAAATATTAAGAAATATATTTATCTTTTTTTTCTTATATTTATTAATTAGTTAATCTTTACTTCTATAAGTTCTTTTTTTAGATAAGTTTAAATAATTATAAGCTAGAGCTACATTAGCTACTTATTTAAACTTAGTAAGACTTATTTACTTAGTATTAAAATTAACTTATACTTAAATCTAGTAGCTTTAGCTAGAACTTAACTAAAATTATTTAAATTTATCTATGCTAGTAATAAATTAGTAAAAAATAATAATAATAATAATTATATATACTATTAGTACTAGCTTTATAGCCTTATAGCCTTATAGCTCTAACCTTAATATACTATTATATATATAAAAAATTTATAAAAATTTTAAATCTAAAATTAGATTTTAAATAGAAATAAAGATAAGCTTTAGAAAGTCTTTTTAAAGTTCCTACTTTTAGTACTAGAGGCTAAACCTTAGAAACCTTAGATAAAATTACTATATATAGAAATATTAGACTATTCTAGCACTTAATTTTTTTAAGGTCTTTTAGCGTAGCTAAGTTTAAATAATTTTATATAAGTTTATAAAGCTATTCTATTTTTACTAAAACTTACTAAGTTTAGCTCTAGCTACTTATTATAGAATATATAGCATACTTCTACTTAACTATAGTAAAAGGTATATAACTATAGTAAAAGGTATATAATTATAGTAAAAAGTATATAACTCTACTAACTTATAAAGATTAGTAGTATATAGTTATATAATATAAAATATAATACTACTCTAGTAGATATATAGAACTTAATTAAAAACTAATTTATAGATATACTTATATCTATAGAGTTAGATTCTCTCTTAAGATTATTCTTCTTTAAAAATATAGTATTATACTTTATAATAATAATTTTATATTTTATTTTTTATATATTATTAATTACTTCTAATATATATATATATCTAAAGCTAGTAATATTATTAATCTATTAAAATATAAGTACTTCTATTTTTAAATTAATTATTAAATTCTATTATTTTAAACTAAGGTATTTTTAATATAATATAATAATTAACTATTTTAACTATATTAAAAATTATTTCTTTTTAGTATTACTAAATATTAATATTTAATAGTATTAATTTTTTATTAATATTTTCTAATAATAGTTTTAATATGTTAGCTATTTAAAGCTAGTATATTTTTTTTTATTAACTATCTATACTTTCTATACTTATATAAAAGTATTAAATATAAAGTTTCTTATTACTTTTAAATTAATTATTCTAATAGTTCTTTAATTATTAATTTTAATTAGTATTATAATAAATTAATTATACTCTATTAAATATATCTATTATTTAAGAATTATAATATTAATCTCTTTAAATATATTTTTTGTATAATAGATTATTCTTTTCCTTATTTATTTATTATTAGATTAAAATATTCTTTAGAGTAAAATTTAGTAGCTATCTTTTTTTATATATATAAATAATAATTTAATAGTAAGTATATTTTTTATATAAAATAAATTAATTTTTTCTTTTAGTAATTTTTTCTTAACTCTTAATAAAATATCTTATATTAATTCTTTAAATATTCTAAAAATATTTCTTTATTCTTTTTTAATAGAGATACTATTTATATATATTTTAATTATATAATATTTTTATAAAATATATTTTTATATATCTTAGATAATATATATTTTATTAATAGTCTTAAGATTTTTTATTTAAGGAGTTCTATTCTTACTATTTTCTATTTTCTTATTAATTTATAAGTAATTTAGGCTTCTACTTCTTATTATAGTCTATTTACTCTTAATTTAAATTACTTTCTTTATTTTATTCTCTTTTATTTTAAGTCTTTCTTACTAGTTTTCTTTACTAGTTTAAGTTATTAAATTTTTAATTTTTAGAATCTATTATAATACTTATTATATTTATTTTAGTTTTTAAGTCTTATTATTTCTAATAGAAATATACTATTTTATATTTTATATTAAAACCCTTATAAGTAATATTCTTATTAATTAAATATTATCATTAGATTATTTATAGTTTTATTATTATCTTTATCTATAAATTTTAGTTATTAATTAATATTTTTTATTAACTTCTCTCTTACTTTTTCTATAGATTTATCTTATTTAAAATTTAGTCTAACTTAGGATTATTCTACTTTAGTAATAGTTTACTACTTTTTTAAATTCTTTTCTTTAATAAATACTTTTTTTATTAAATTAAATTAAGATTTTAATACTAAATTCTTTAATCTATAATTTTAAATAAAGTAATTTAGTTTATTATAGCTATAATATTTTAGTACTTTTTTAATTACTTCTTTTTTTAGCTCTTTATATATACTTTTCTTTTTTATTATATTAACTTTTATTAGTATTAGTTTATATAGATTAGATATTTTTTTTCTATAATTAGAGTTAAGATTTTTTTTAAATTAATATCTTAAAGTACTTACTAAAAATTGAAATTAATATAATTAAAAGTACTTTATAAAGTAAAAAGAATATAATAATACTAAAAATATATAAAAGTTACTTAATAACTAATATAATTTATTAGAATAGTTTTAAAATATAGAAAACTAAGTATAATTAAATTACAGAGGATCTTAATCTCTTTAAAATTAATATTACTAAAGAGTAAATTACTATTAGTAGCCTTTATCTATAAATTTATTTTATAGATAAGATTAGTTAAGTTTAGTTAAGTATTAACTAGAGTAGTACTAGCTACTTATTTAAACTTAATAAGACTTAGCTACTTAATATTAGAATTAAGTTATATCTAGATCTAGTAGCTCTAGCTAAAACTTATTTAAATTTATTTAAACTTATCTAATCTTATCTATGCTAGTAATATACTAGTAAATAAAATAATTATATATTCTACTAGTACTAGCTCTATAGTTCTATAATCTTATAGTTCTAACACTATTTAGAATTATATATATATAAAATTTTATAAAAAATTTTAATTTAAAATTAGAATTTAAATAGAAATAAAATAAAGCTCTATAGAGCCTTTCTAAAGTTCCTACTTTTAGCGCTAGGCGCTAAACCTTAAAAAACCTTTAAAAATATTTTTTATTTAGTAATTTTAGACTATTTTAGCGTAATTTTTTTAGCTTTTTTAGTTTTCTTAGCGTTTTTAGCGCAGCTAAGTTTAGATAAGTTTAAATAAGTTTAGAATTTTTACTAAGACTTACTAAGATTAGCTCTAGCTACTCTAGTAGCTATGTAAAACTTAGCTAAAAATAAATTTATAGATATAATTATTAATATATATATCTAGAGCTAGTAATATTCTTTATCTTTTTAAATATAAATATATCTATTTTTAAATTAATTATTAAGTTTTACTTTTTTAATTAAGATATTTTTAATATAATATAATAATTAATTATTTAAACTATATTAAAAGTTAATTCTTTATAATATTATTAAATAATAATATTTAAGAAGATTATTTTCTAATTAATATTTTTTAATAATAGATTTAATTTATTAATTATTTAAAATTAATATAATTTATCTTTACTTCTTATTAATATTTTTTATATCTATATAAGAATATTAATATAGAATTTATTATTATTTTAGAATTTATTATTATAATAGTCTTTTAATTATTAATTTTAATTAATATTATAATAATTTAACTATACTCTATTAAATATTTATTATTTAAGAGTTATAATATTAATCTATCTAAATATACTTCTTATATAATAGATTATTCTTTTCTAAATTTATTTAATACTAGATTAAAATACTCTTCTAAGTAAAATATAGTAACTATTTTTTTTATTATATAAATATAGTAATTTAATAGTAGATATATTATTATAAATTATTTCTATTTATTATATTAAATAACTTATACTATCTAGCTAATCTTATTAAATAGTAGAAATATCTTTCTTAATTTTATTTTAAAGTATATAAAGCTCTCTATCTATTATACTATCTCTAGTATATTAGTTAAGTTATTTACATCTATAAATCAAGAACCAGCTCTAAGAATTTAAGATTTTCTAAGTAAGTTAAGTACTTTAAATAGCTTATAAGCATGCCTTTTTATTTATAAGTAGCTCTAAATATTATAATATACTTATAAGTCTAAGTAAAAAAAAAAATTTATTATTTTTTAATTTAAATACTAAAAACAAAGCTTAGTAAAAGCTTAGTAAAAAGCTTAAATTTTTTAACTTTATTAGTAATAGTAGTGCTACTAGTACTATTATAGGTTTTATACGCTTAGAGTATTATTAAATACTTATAAGTAAGTAGCTTACTTAGATGCGCTTAAGCCTTACTTATAAGCACTTAAAGTGCTTACTAGGTAGGACATAGGCTTAGCTAGCTTAATTAACTTAGTCTAGCTTAACCTAGCTCTAAGCGCCTTCTACCTAGCTAATACTTTTATAGATATAAGTATATCTATAAATATAATTATATTTATTTTTATATATCTTTATAAATAAAGGTAATAGTAATTACTTTATAATATTAGAACTTAATAGCTATAATATAGTAAATACTCTATAAGTATATATCTAGAAATAGCTTAGTAATAAATTATATAATAGTTTAAATAGTTTAAGATTTAATATATATAAATTAAGTAGTTAAATAAATTCTTTAATAAATTATTTAAATTATAGAGAGTTTAAATAGTTTAGTAATAAAACTTACTAAATTAAATAATCTTAATAAACTTTTTTTTATTTATATAATTAAAACTCTTATCTATTTTAAATAGATCTTCTTATATTTAACTTTATTAATAAATTAATATAGCTATTATAATAAAGAAAAGTTTACTCCTTATTTATATAAATAGTTAATAAGATTATATAACTAGCTTACTTACTTCTATACCTATTAGTCTTAATTACTTATCTTTGAAATACCTATGACATTAGTTTGTAACACTTTCATATATCTTTCCAAAACCACTGCTTATTAGCATACACCCTTACTATCCATCCTAATACATAGTAGATGCGTGTCTTTTCGTGACAATCTGGAACTTCTATCTAAGGAAGGGTTATGGGAAGAGCTAGTCGTACTAGATATCTAGCTTGGGGCCTCTAACCTGATACGGTAACAATGCTCTCGGGCATGGGTTCTGTCTTCCAACGTAGTTCTACCTGCTGATTCTTAGTAATGTAAATTATTGTTACAACTTGACCGGGCGCCAATGTGAGGAGCACACCGAAGTCGCCACTCACTCGTTCCATTGATTCATCAATGAGGTTAAGGGTTGGACCCTTAAGGCGGACACAAACATGGTTCTAACGTTTGCCGAGTGTAACCCATAGGGCAGCCGATCAAGGAAGTCCTCGATGGAGGCGCATGCTTGTGCCTCCAAATCGATTTGTCACACTGCTCGAAATTCGTTTCGGTTGGTTGATATGGACCGATAACGAAATCCACGTCGATTGATGGCTTGCATACCGTCCGACTTGTCGCTGCATGAGGGTTTGCCTGGTTTTGCAGATGATTCGCTCACTTCTCGAGCGGGGAACACTCAGGGCGTCACATGAGCCCAACAGATAAGACATACATATTCCTGGGAAAGATATTGCCTTTGCTTGGCTCCCACATCTTCCTACAAGCCCCAAAAAACAGCCTACTTAGCTTACACTCGCAATTATCATCCAAGAAACCCATTACATCGACAGTATGCCCTCAAATAAAGCAGTAAAGATTCAACCATGGAGGGCTGTGTGGCCGCCAACGGATACCAAGAATGTTTGTAATACCAAAGTCGACTACGGGGTGAAGCAAGGCGATATCGTGATCCTGGAAAATAGCGGGTTCATGCTAAAACCCTTCGACGCCTACAGCAAGCCAACCCTAAAAAGTGTTACAGAAACAATTATGAAGCCCGCACAGCAGTAGGTTTTAGTGGGAAGTGTGAGCTCAGCCCAATGCCATGTATAGTCGCGACTTCAACTGACCTTGGAGGAGCTTCCAGTCTTAACGTTCGACCAGTCTCTGTGAACATAAAGCCAGAAGGGTCGCCACGGTTATGATGTTGGATGATTGCTTCCAGGGGTTGCTAGCGGCTGAAATGAAGTATAATGTACGGACATTAATGGCAAATCCTCCATTTTGACGGGCTTCTAAGGATATTCACATATACACATACTCATCCAGAGAGTTCAATTGCCAATACTGCTAGATACTCGTTATATTAGCATTGCATCATCTTTCCTTATATATTGAGCCTAATATGCATTACTTCTTGTTCTCAAAAATCAATTAGAGCCTGAGGAGCCTCATCACCCTTCCCACATAACTAGGATTCGAATCTCAATACTTTCGCGCCGCACTTCTTTTGGAATGTCTGGGAAAACGTTGAAAGAAGCATGCGGTGCCCCTGCGATGGTTAAGATAGGATGCAAGAGACTAGAGACAGTCAAAATAGACATACCACAGCTTGCACCGTGAGGGCTCTCGCTATCCGCATTTTTAAATACCAACATCTCCGAAGGCATCTGATTTGACAGATAGAACCATTTTTGATTTTCATTGAAATGAATTTGCAGGTTCTCCGTCACTCGATCGATATGGACAATGTCGCCCGGAACCGCGTCATTTTCGAAGTCGACGGATGCCGCATCGCAAATCGCCAAAGGCCAATCTCGTGTCGGACCTCGCAATGGATGCCACACACTACAGAGCTTGTAAGAAAGCGAACAAAAGCAGGATTGAATTTGTCGCCTACTTGATGATTTGCCATTTTCCAGCAAGCACTCGTTCGGCTTCATGCTCGTAAAGATGTCGGATGATATCAACTACTGCATCGTAGGTGAAGTCTTGTTGATGAGTCACATATGATCTCCCAGATAAGGCAACCACTGACCTAAGTGAGCCCTTGAGGCGGGCTGCTCGTAATCGTAGTTTTCACCTGTAGCGATGGGCCACGTTGGATGCCTGCGACGGACAACATGCTCCAGAGCGTGGACATCGTCGGCTGAGAAATTTGCTTTCACTATATCGAGAACTTCGGGCACGTGAATCGTCCTTATTTTCTCTTCGTCCCCATAGTATTCATAGCTCATTTGACTTGCAAGTGAGAGGACTTGAAACCCACTCTGTGCGAATGGGGCTTCTTCTGCAAATACACGAAGATCCCTAACCGTGACGGGGCACAAAAGCCGCTTTATATTTTCTGAAGGGACACTGGTCTTCACATCATAACGTATTACATATGGCTTGACAGTATCATACAGCTCGTCGCGTTCAAGGAAAAACATGTGCGTCGCAACGTCTCCACCGTCGGGTGCTGTTTCACATATGTTTGACCTGTGATTCGAAGGCTCTTTCTCGTTGCGATGCCCGTTTTGGCCAAGGTTCGTTGCTTTTATGGCAACCTGATCATCTTGTCTCGCCATGACTACAATGATCAATCGAGGATTGATAACAATGGCGAATGAGTGTGCAAGGGCGGATTTCGAATCCCAAATCCCTTTAACGCGGTAGAATTTGCCCCAACCCGATCTTCCGAGGCTAGTGGTTGCGGCACACTGGAGATCCTGGACTTTTCATGCGCTCCTCAAGAATGTTGATTAATGCCAATCACACCAATTCCATCGAGCCTTGAAGTCTCTTAAGGCTTCCAGTTGGACCTTCACATGGAAGGCACGTGCAGCACCCCACGCTTATCACTTGGAAAGCAGCATGGCCAGCATACATAGCTGCATAAGCATACTTAAACCCTTAAGTGCTCATGCGTCATGGAGAAATCCGATAGGTCCACGCATCGAGGGCATGCATGGACGGCAATCTTCTTGGAACAACCCATGGAACATAGATAAGAGCACTACTTGATAGACCCCTGCCTACCGGTACTCCTGCTTACCATTATCCTTTTCTCAAGCCCACTTTTGTGTAAAGGACCCTAATTACGGCAGCCAGATTAATTGCACCTAATACACAGTTGGAAAGAGTCCTAATCTGTTTAGCCTAGACGGCTCTTTGGGTTTGCGGATTACCTCGTCCACAAAAGATTCATCGATCTGTCACCGAGATGTACCACCTGGGTTCTATCGCCAGTACTAGCAGATTAGATCTAAATCAAGCGAACCATAATGAACACCATTCATACTTCGCCATACATGACTTTTAACCCAACCCTCTTACTCAATTACTGTCGGTGATGATGCCTCGCCTGAGGTGCTAGAATCTATGGAGGATGATCCTAATATACATGATGAGGAGTGCTAACAGGATAACACCTCATAGTGGCGAGCTAAGGCAACGCTAGGGGCATCAGCCCATGCAACAATTACGTCGAATAATATCTGCCCGTTAAATTCCAGCACTGCGAAGACCAGCCATGGAGCCCGCAGATCCACTAGTCTACGGAAGTGAGGAAATGATTCTACAGCCAGTGCCAGCCTGTATGAAAGCTTTATCCATCTTTCCATTCTACTCAACATGATGACAATCACTTAGTACACTGCGAAGTATATTTGAAAGCAATTAAGACTCATGCGGAACAGACAACACTCCAGACTCTCTACCTCGGCCATGGATTCGAGGATTTGTACAGCTTCCTCATCAGGTCACCACTTGTATCTAGGCATCCAGTCTCCTATGGCCAAGAATCTCCAGCCTTCGCAATGTTATACACAGTGGACAATGAGATCAAGCCAGATGTGTCCTCGTACGATGATTCAGTCGCGCTTACCTGCGCTATGGAGCACAATGTTGCAGCTTCGAAACCGCAGCTAGTCTTCTTGAAAGGGTTTCCTTCTCCAGAATGGCTCCTTGATGTCGGCGCTATGTTCGGGATTGATCCTGAATCTTTTAAACTGCATATGCGATTCCGCGAGAGCAAAGAGTACCACTCGTCACCGTCTTTACCATCCTCCCTCGAACATATTGTCCGGTTGAGAATCAGCACTGTGGATTCGAGGGAAGAGAAGAGAGGGGTATCCCACCAGATCAATGTTGACAAACTTCGCAGTGAGGCTTCTAACCCCAAGCATCTGTACGAGCACAACCTCGGAGTAGCGAATGATACTAAAAGAGGTGGCTCGGTAGTCCGCGGATTCTATGTACTGGATAAGAAGCATTTCGTCATTGAGCAAGAGATGTTAGTATGTCTGAGCCAGACAGCTGGTTCATGGTCTGGTAAATGATGACTCTATTCACTTTTCACAGAACGGTTACTGACTCTCCCAAGTCTTGATTTTGACCGATATTGGGAATGACTTGTCTCAAGGCCCAAGTGGACCATGGCTGACGAAGCGCGACCGAGAATCTTCGTCACCATGGACCAGATTCTATCCACTCGTACAACACAGACATAAAATTGCTCTCGTCCCTAAAGCATCGCATTCGGCCAAAGGCGGCTTATTCACAGGAAAATGTCCTCAGAGCGCCTCTCTACTTGCAGAGCATTACGCCGAATTCGCAGATATGCAGTTATTTGGCAAAGATCCTTTCTATTCCCTAAACGAGCTGTTTAGATTTGTCGCACATTCTGAAAATCTTTTCTTGGCTACTCTCGAGGTCAAGATCGACGTAGACACCTGCTACGCCTCCGCTGACCAGGATCAGCTGACACTATCAAATCTTTCGTACTTCCACGGTATCCTCGAGCGTCACCAAGCGAGACTGCGAGAGAACATCGATGTAATCAAACGCCGAGGGCATTCCTGTTGGCCACAGGTATCCAGTAGCGATAAGACTCTCCAAGTAAAGTCTCATTCAGCTGCAGAGTCCCTTCTTAAGTATTTTGAATACCTGCATGTGTGGGCGAAGTCGCTTTCCGAGCGCTGCTCCCAGGGCACAAATGTGATCATGAACAATTCTATGCTTGCCGAGTCTAAAAAGGCTATCGAACAGGCCGCCGGGCTGAGGAAGCTAACACTTGTAGCTTTCTTCTACATACCACTATCATTTACGACTTCATTCTTCGGGATCAATTTCAAACTTGGTCAAGGCGATCTATCGGTCTGGGTTTGGTTCGTTGCTTCTGGTCCTGTACTCATTCTTTCCATCTGTTTTCTGCTCTGGGACTACCGAGGTTTCTATATCTCTAGCAAGAAGCTGTTGAGGCGCTTCGCAAGCGTTTTCTATTAAGGGGAAAAGTGGATGACAGTCGCTTATGTCAGAGGCTACGAAGCTATGCAGCTAGTTAGCAGATTAAATCCAGATGTTTACCCTTATTTCCTATGAAGATTGTCCATAGTCGTACAGAACCATCAATGAGAATCATACTATCAAGACAGCATACGAAGTATCACTTTGAGTACTCTTCCACAAAGTTGAAGTAAGGCGCGCTAACAGGAATCACGGACCAAGGACTACTCTTCTATTTCTATTCAGATCTTTCGCTCCAATCAAAGATTCTTCTAGTGAGAGCTCAAGCATACTGAACGATACATCACACAGCTTTGAATGCTAAACCTTCGTCGCCGACATCTGACTGGTACCTACCATTTTTTGAACCATGCCGAACTACTTGTCTGAGAGCGACGCGAAGCCACGATAATCGCTCCTGCATGATACAGTGTGCATTGCAGACGAAAATGATAAGGTGTACAGCACAATGACTTGTACTCTATGATAGCTAGGGTCCGCTTTCAGAAATTGTCGAAAGCCGCTTTGACGCAAGGTGACGCTGTGACTGCGACTGCCGAGTTCAATGACACCCTTTGGGAGCTCGGGCGAACAAGAATCTTGGAAATGGTAGTAACGATATGCAAAATACATCCAATGACTTGTCTCGAATCCTCCGGGCTGCGGGAATTGGATAGCATTCCAATTTGCCGAGGGAACGGGAGCCTGCATTAACATCCTTGAAGATAGTCTGTGCACCATCGGTTATGGACCCTCGCCTTCCGACCACTGTAGTTGAGCCTCCATAATATTTTCAGGGTCAAATTGACCCCCGCGCAGTTCTTGTGAGAATTTGAACGACATCGATATTTATGCGCTTATGTCAGCTATGAATTCATGCGCTTATGCAGCACGGGTATCTTTCGACACGTGATCACAAGCCACCCATCAGAACGGAGATGTAACTGATCGCAATAACTCGGAGAAGGCTGCTCTCTAGAGATGGTCGCCTCCATTTGTCATATATGAAATATTCTAGGATTGGGAGCTCGACGTGGAAATTCCTCGAGCACATCTTGACCGACTTAGCGCGCGGAGTCACTCTGTTGAAGGATCAGCATAGCCCTGCCCTACCATTAGCTTGCCACCATCAGGTATTATCATGTCAGGATTCTATCATGTATATCAGGATCTCCCTCAGTAGCATCTAGCTCCTCAAGCGAGGCATCATCCATCTATCCCACGGGTCAACACTCACGACACACTCAACGCTATGAATCTAATCTACTCAAGTGCCTATGCTGCTAAGCCGCGAATCTTGACAAAAAAACGAATGGACAAGATCTAAGTTCTAGGTATAGAGAGGTGTTGGAGCAGGAAACTTTTGACTTGATAATAACGCTGAGTAGCCTGTCTGTTTCTACCAAAATTAATCTTCAGTGATAAAGATGCATCGAGAATTTACTGGGCGCGGGGGTTTCATTTAGTAATAAGCTCTGGAAGCGTATTTCCAGGGTTTCTTAGAGCAATGAAGTGGGCTCTCAGATCATATATTAGATTTTCGTTGTGTATGAGTACCGCCACGAACAAGCAACGGAAATAAGATGTTCCTCACGTAATCGACCCTCTTGCACGATGCAATCTTTTGTCTCTTGCAGATTTGTCGATGATTAAAATGTTCGCATTTCGTCTTTCGAAAGTTGAGTAAGACTACTTTCCTATGTTTGATGGCATGTCTACACTTTTATCAATATTAGTTGTTAGCAGCCATCTTCCGGGGATTTCTCGCATATTGCACCAATAGTCGGAGGAGTGATTGGACTCTCACCTAAATACCGCCGGAGACAAACCGATTAATCGGTGACCTTTAGACCTGGCTCTGATGTCAACTCCAGGACATCACACTTATGGAATAGCACATGTTTGGTAACATCACACTCATGGATTAACACATTTTTGGTGAGCTAAGCCACGCATAGGACCAAGCTCGAGGCTATCCGGGACTCGGCTTTGGCTTCGTGAACACCAACTGACTTACTTCAATACTTTGGCCTGCCAGTGTGTTGAGAGGGTACTATTCGTGGTAAGATGCTGGGTGGGGACAGGTTGTTGCACAGTTAGCACCTGCGATTTCAACGAGGTACGGAAGTAGACAAATCGTTCATCACAACGACCTTATCGCTCTTCCGACCACTGAAATAGTACTACTTGGCATCAGGATTGCACAATGGCAGTAGGGTCTCACCAAGACGATTCTTTTAAATATATTTCCCTACCTTCGAATCCGATTTCCTAATAGTACCGCCACCGCACATAGCGACTTGGCTGTGCTATGGTGCAGCTTCCGGGACCAATGGGGGCAATCGGTTGCAATCCACCTCTAATGCCCCATGATATGCTGGTGGTTGGAAATGGTGCTCCCTCTACACTGGTGTGGGTGCATGGCGTTGGAGTACCTTCCGTATCATTCCTGAAAGGGGTAAGGAATGGACGATGAACATGTAAGGCATTGGGCATAATTGATGAGTATAGGGTGAGATAGGTAACTTTTTACCAATCATAATAGATTTGCTGCTTTGGACGTTACTCACTTTTGATTATTGCGTCCAATAGTCCAATAGTCGACAAGGAATCCAATCACCAACACCTCCTTTGAAAAGCACTTTAATATGTGTCTATTGAAGACGAAAATACCCCCATACAAACCATGATCCCAGGGTAGTTTGCGACCCCGTCCGAATCTACACTTTTTCGTTCTTATAGTACCGTGCTCTCGCCATCTCCGCGCCTACTGTTTGCGCCTACTGTTTGAAGCTATATAGTGGCTTTCTCAGCCATCAAATACCAGAATGTCATCCACAGTCGTCACCATTGTTGCCAACCGCGGCTTGGGTCTGCATTTTGTTCTATAATACATGGAGAAGGGCTTCAACGTCAACGGCACGTACCGCAAGGAATCGATCGACGAAGCCAAGGATGTGACTCGCCGATTACAGCCGTAAGTATAGACCACGTTTCTTTTACGACCCTTTATCTACGCAGCTGTTGGAAGCCGGAGCCGAGGCTTTAAACTTCAACCTCAGGGACGAAACCTTTATCAGGGATGCCCCCGAGTCCTTCGGGAATCGACGACTGGATATTTTGATCAACTGCGCGAGTGAGTCTCAAAGGTTTGTCAACGGGCACCATATCTCACGAGGACACTAGCTGCTGGCAATGGTCCCCCCGCGTGGCTTAGCACCGCTGTCGAGGACTTGATGCAGAAGTTTCGCGTCAGCGCTGTGGGGCCGTTCCTGACCACGAGGGCTTTCTATTCTCAATTGAAGAGTAGCGCAAACCACTTTGTCATCAATATATCAAGTAACGTGGGATCTATCAGTGGTAACTGCATCACTAGGCTCCCGGCGAGAAACGCTTCAATTGACGAGTGATATAAGGTAATGAGACGGGTAAAAACCTCAGCTACCGCGGCTCTCAACATGATTACGCTGGATCTTGCTCGGGAACTTGCCCCAGATAAGATCTCATTCATTGCGATGAGCCCTGGATGGGTCCAAATCAAGATGTCCAACTAGACAGGGCCATTAGAAGCCCCCGAGGCCGTGACGCGGATGATCAGGGTGATTGACGGGCTGAAGCCCAGTGACACTGGTTCTTTCTATCACAGGGACGGACATCAGGTTGACTGATGAAGCTTTAGAGGTCACGCAGATTTAGATTCGAAAAGCATGTGCTAAGATGCTGGTTTAGTTGGGTATGTGAAGACGAGAGCACGGATCTCAAAGCTCTCGCGGGGCGGTGTCCCGTCGTAGATGTTACTGTGCTGAAAAGCAACGTGAGGGCAATCTCTTGAATGTAATTAGTCACACCAATGTTCTGGAGTACTGAAGTATTCACATGGCCATCTGTACTCCCACTTTTCAACATCACACCGCGTCTTCATTCTGCGAGGTCTGCCGCTCTCACAGATTCTGTCTGTTTGTGGCTTAATATAATTTACTGCTTCAATACAAAAATATTCAATGTGAGTCACCGAGGATGGTACTAGAGGCTCGTAACGCTGACTTTAGAGGCCACTGACCAGAATGCTCCAACAGGAGCTGGTAGATTCTCTCAAATCGAAAATACCCAAGATCCAGGAGATAAGTAAAGTATCCGGCGTTGCTGGCCTTCCCATTGCGGTCATTGACCATGGTGAGACCTTGTTTCAAGACAATCTTGGGTACCGTGATTCTGCAAGGAAAGAGCCCGTGACTTCGGACACCATTTTCCACATTGCTTCGTTGACAAAGAGCTTCACGGGAGCTTGCATAGATCGACTGAGAGACCAAGGAAGGCTGGCACTTGAAGACCCTATCCAGAAGATCTTCCAGAGGCCAAAAGTCAAGATCCTGTTGTTGCTAAAACGGCGACAATTGCAGATCTCCTCGGTCATCGCACGGGACTTCAAAGAGCTGATTCTATATGGCTGGGCTTTGATGGTGAGCTCTTAATCAACAGAGACCAGTCTTCAACCATCTCCGTCCCCAAGCAAGTCTACGCTCTCGATTCCTTTATAACAACATCTGTTACGCCATGCTGGGAGAGATAATCATTAAGTTAACCAGCCAGCTTTACCATTCCTACCTAAAAGAGAGTATCCTTAACCCTCTTAACATGACCCGCACCATTGTAACAAAACAAAGTGGCTTACCTGATAATTCGTCCCTGGCCTACAGTACTTTAAACAATGGCGAGCCATATAACGTCCGCCTCCCAGGTATTAGCGCAAGTGTGGCAATGGGATCTTCAGGAGGATTACTGAGCACCGCTAACGACCTGGCCAAATACTACAAAGCCCTGATGAGATCATAGTGTGCCCAGGCGCAGCTGGAAAAGGACTTCACTAGGACCGAAGACAAGAAGGCCATGTTCGATGATGTCTCATGGCTCTTCGCGCCGCTCCAGATCATGCAGACGCCAGCACTTCGAGAGAAAAGCTATAGCGCTGGATGGGCTAGAAGTCAGCTGCCCACCACTGTTGGCGACATCGGAGTTAACCCAGGGTTAGTTGAGAAAATGCCCCTGCTCGCCAAAGGTATCGGTTCCCGACTAGCGCTATGGCATCAAGGCAGCCTCGTAGGTGCAACCTCTTTCGTAATGCTGCTCCCTGAGAATCAATCCGCGGTTTTGGTTCTCACTAATACGATGGCATTGAACGATGCTGCCGACTGGATCGGCCAGCTCTTGGTCGAGACGCTGCTGGATAGCCCCATCCGAAACGACTACGTTCACCTGGCATCTTCGAGTGCAGATCGTGCACTTAAGAAGTATGCGGAGCTCACTGAAAAGATAGAGGAGGGAAGGGAGTCTGAGGGACCTCGCAGAGCCCTGAGTGACTATGTTGGGTCTTATGTCAGCTTTGGGGGTATCTTCCGCATCGAAGTGGTGGAGAGTGAGAACGAGCTCGCGATGCTCTTCCAAGGACGCCAATCGCAGAAGTTTCAGTTACGGCACCACCACCACGACACTTTCACTTGGTTTACTTCGAGGAATGAACAGATTAAGAGAGCGCAATGGATCGTCTTCGAACCGGCGTTCTACTCGATTCGCTTTCAAGCTGGAGAAGGTGAAAGGCCCGTCGCTTTGAACTGGGTTCATGATTCAGCTGTACCCGAAGGCGAGGACTTTTTCAAGGATTGAGCCTACGAAGGGTCTGGCAGACGCAGAGACTGATGCGTGATGATTTATTATAATAAGAATTCCAACCAGAAACCAGGATTTTCTGGAAGTAGCAATGCAATGTCGTCTTAAGGATCTCGGAGGCTCATTGGGAAACCATTTCCGGCCAGCTTCTTGTGAGTACGTGCGCGGTCGATGCGTCGAACTTGGAAGTCCAGGCCTAGAGGCGGCCACCTAGGGTTGGAAAGGCTTTGTTGAGTGTAGGGTTATCAGTATAACGTTGCAAGGGTGATAAAGCAGTGTATATCGAGCTGAAACTTACCAAGTTATCAATCACAACAAGGTTGGATTTGCCAACTTTGATGGTGTTAATATTTTATTACGACCTCTCAACCCAACTCGAAAATTCGCTCTATGCGCATCACTTGCGCTCAATGCTCTTAACAGATGAACACCTTGCCGAAACGTTGAGCTAAGAATGCATGAGCTTACCTGGAGGCTAAGTTTGCGATTACTTGATCTTGTTCTTCATGAACAAGACCAAGTGGAGGTTGTTAACTCGTAAACCCAGTGGATCTTCTCCCATTCCCACCATGAGATATAGTCCAATGTAATTTTCTGCTACATTGTTTTTATGTCAACTGAACGCTTGCATACCCATGATCAAACCATAATCCCAGATCCAAACACCGACACCCTACCCCTTCCTCACCTTCCTACTCCTCGTACTCGACGGCGGCAGCATCCCCCCCGCCCCCCCCTTCTTCGGCGTCTCCACAACCACAGCCGTCGCCTCTTCCCTTCCCCCAACCTTCTCCCCCGCTCCAGGCGCATTCTTCCTATCAACCTGCCCAATCAATGGCACCTCAGCCGCAAGCCACTGCTGGAACGGTTTTGCAATGAAAAAGCCATCAGCATCGAACCATCGCGTAAACGGCGACGATAACTGCCTTCTTGTTTCTCGCCCCGCGGAATCGGTGGTTGTGACGGTGATGTTGTAGATGGGTACATGTTTCGTTACCGAAGACGATATCGAGAGCTATTCCACACATCAGCCTACCCTCCCACACCCATTAACCAGTAAACAATGGGAGCTCCCACCATATTCCGTCCCGCAGCCGCATGATCAATCCCCCCCCTAAACACCGTCCCCTTCTCCGCACCCCATATCCACACCGTCAGCACACCATTCAGCAAAAAATACACCAGCACCGCCCAAAACGTCCAGTATTTGGTCGCATCCCAGCCTAGTTTCCAGTCTGCGTAGAAGGTGGCGCCGGCTATGATTACGGCAGTGTAGCCGAGGGCGAGGCGGACGTCGGTGAGGAGGTGGGATTGGGCGAAGGAGAGGGAGGTGAGGTAGTTGGGGAGGGCGTCGTCGGTGGTGTTTTTGAGGTCTATAGGAGAGATATTGGGGTTAGTGTGGGTTGGGGGGGAGGTGAGGGGGAAATGGGTACCGGAGAGGGAGTAGACTGCTATTTTTTGGGAGGACATTGTGTGCGGAAAGTTGTGTGTAGCTTGAAGAGTGGTAGATTTGGGAATAGTAAGATTCGAGCTCATCATCTGGAGATCTGTACCTTGCGCTTATTGTACCACGCTAAATTAGTGCCCGTTTTTTATTCGTTTCCGTCAGGGTCTCTTGATTGCGCCTTGCGAGAAAGTGACGAACGATTCGCCTGCATCTAAACGCAACATTGCCAGCTTTACAAGGTAACGAGCTTCCACTTGGAAGCCACCGTTGCCGCAATGGCAGACCCGATGGTCCAGACAATACACAGAGATCCAGCCTTATTGTACGTCTCCGCTATTCCTAGCAGCTCTCATTCAAGCTCCCAAACTAACTCTACGACCTAGCTACTGGATCCTCTTCCCCATCTCCATCGTCATGGTCCTCACCGGCGTCCTCCGCCACTACGCCACCATCCTCCTTCAACCCACCCCCAAAAAACTCACTCTCCCCGCCCTCCGCGAGCAGCGCGCCCTCCTGCACGGCATAAACCTCCGCACCAACTACTCCACGCTCTCGCATTCCTCCTTCCAGAATCGCAAAAACACATTGGTGACGGCGTATAAGAATGGGGAGTTTTTAAAGGATCCGGAGAGTAGGGGCAAGCCGGCGGGGAATCCGATGACGGATCCGGCGGCGATGGAGGGGATGATGGGGATGATGAAGGGGAATATGGCGATGATGATTCCGCAGACGTTGATTATGGGGTGGATTAATGCGTTTTTTGCGGGGTTTGTTATTAGTATGTTTTTCCGATTCTCTTACACTACTGTGGAAATGTTTGGAGGGAAGACCGAAGGGGGAGCAGAAGAGAGGAAATACGGGATTAGTAGTCGCTAATATCTGTGTCCCACGGCAGTGAAACTCCCCTTCCCCCTAACAATCCGCTTCAAATCCATGCTGCAATCCGGCATCGCAACCCGCGACCTCGACGTCCGATGGGTATCCTCTCTCTCATGGTACTTCCTCAATCTCTTCGGGCTGCAACCCGTTTTCATCTTTATTCTAGGGAACGATAATGGTAACTCCCCTTCCCTTTCCTTTCCTTTTCTTTCCCTTCCCTTCCCATCCCCTCCCCACCCCCACTCACCCCACAACCCACATTCACCCCTTTCCCTCTTCCCATCCCCTCTCTTCAAAACCTCACCTCTCCACCCCACCTCCCTCCATAATCACCCAATCTACCCACCCAATCTAACCACCCAATCTAACCCCCCCTCCTTCTCACAGCAGCATCACAAATGGCGCAACAGATGTCGCAAATGAACCCCGGAGCCGGCGGTGCAGGAGGCATGTTCCAACCAGGCCAAGACCCGGATAAGCTATTTAAAAGCGAAGCTGAGAATCTGGAAGTCGTGGAACATGAGTATATATTGGAAGGGGTGGAGGGGAGGGTATTGGAATTACCTTAGTGTGAGGGATGGGGGAACGGGGGGGTGTGGTTGGATGGGCATGGTGTGTAAATTATCTCTCATATCTACCTCAAAACAAACAGATCAGCGAAGGTAACCGTGCAGTGACCTCTTTTAAACAATGCTTCAAAGCTGCAGAGATCAGTGCTCATCATACAGAACCGATCCATCAACCTAAAAGAATGGGGCATAAGTCATGCATTGAGATTGCTAACAACTGATCAGTCGATCCTAACATTCCCTTCAAAAATTATAGTTTTAGAGCTTTTTAACCCTTATCATATCATTTTCGCACTCGATATATTAGTGACAGAGAAATTCGCTGATTTAGAGCTTGGAGTTCAATAAGGGTTGAACACGGCTTAGATATTACTTTTTTAGGAATGGCTTATGCTCTATTCTCTTACATCACTCACCGTCACATCAAACGAATCAATCAATCAACAAACAAGCCTACTATGACTTATAACCTCTCAGATACTGCAATCCATATATTCACAAAGAATTCGTTAAGTCTGTCTCAATGGTTGATACCAGGGATTTTCCAAGCCGCTTGAAAAACACAGGGCAGGTGGCAACATTATTGAGATGGTGTCTCAAGATAGATACACAAATCTAGCATCGCTAAGACGGGTAATTAACCAACCCAACCCAGCCATTATCGCTATGACTATCGCCTCAGAAATGCATTGCATGATAAAAGCGCCCGTCTAAATGCTGCCTTCCTTTCTATGTCTATGTCTAATACGCTCTAAGCTGTCATATCTAAAAAAACCAGTCTTTCCTCATGTCTAGGCAGCTAAGTACCAGGATAATGCGGTATAGGTTTTAATTCGAAATCCTCCCCAGTAGTCGTTGCACCTCTACTCTGGGGTTGTTGTGATCTATGTTCAAAACTCGGTGGTAATATAGCACCACTGGCAGTAGTAGTAAGCGCCGGTGGGACACGGGCAGGCGAGAGATTGATATTTGAGTATTCAGAGTCATTGGTGTTGGTTCGCACAGCTTTGGAACTGATTGTCCCGGTTCGCGGATCTATTCTGTCGTTTGTTGGTATCTCAGGGATATCAGCCATCCCCTGCTCCATCAAGTCTTCGACTTCGTCGCCGTCATCGGAATTGCCTCGGCGTCTGCTGCGGGAGAAGAAACGGTTACGATGGATGAAAGAGTTGCCACGACGCATTTTACCCTGTTCGTCTGTAGAGATACGTTTTAAGCCAAATGGAGAACGACTTCCGCCATTAGTGCGGGACTCGGCACGCTTGATAGCTAAATCGTCTTCGCGGCGGCGTTGCTCGTCGTCTTCTTCGATGATGCGCTGACGGGCTTCACGGGAGCGGGAGGTGGAGCCTGTGGGGAGGTTGTGGATGCGTTGATGGTCCTGGTTTTCGGGGATGTCGTCCATGAAGTCGGCTGAGGAGGAGACGTTGAGGAAGTCGACGCGGCGGGAGAGGGAGGAGATGGATTCGTTGCGGGGGCGGCCACCGCGGAGGATGGATGTGGATCGGCTAAGTTGGCGGGCTAGGGAGCCGGATCGGGGGCCGGGACCAGATTGGGTGTCGGTGGTAGTGGTGGGCTCGTTGGAATTGTTATTTGTGCCTTCGAGCATTTCTACGACGCGGCCTCCGGCAGCTTGGTAGTAAAATGGTCTGTCGTCTTTGGAGCCGGGCATGTTTCTCCGAGGTCCTTCGATACCTATCTCCTGCATTGCTATCATCATGGCGCAGATGAATTTGTTGCGGCGTTGAAGGCGGAGAGCTTCGTTCTGCCAATTTGACTTGTAGAAAAAGATGACATTGACATTGAGTGAGTATGCCTCGACGATGTCACGAATTTCGGTCAAAATGTTTGGTTGGTACTCACGCTTCTCTGCTTTGACGAACTCAAGCAGACGAGATCGAAGCTCGTCAATTTCTTCCAGAGTAGTGCCGAATTTGAAGGTCATAGGAACGGCTTCGGCCAAACCCCCAGAACGGCGCATATTGAGGATGAAGAGGGTGTTCAGATAGCTGTTTGGAGCTTGGACAATATGACCCTCCATTTTCTTGAACTCGGTATATAGGAGAGATATCTCCTTCACTAGATAGTCGTCTCCTTTCATCATAGCACCCGTGTTTCCGTAAATGGTTACTCGGTCACCGACGTCGAAAGGGTGCTTGACAAGGACGAAGATGCATGATTGGAGGAATTCCTGTGCAGTAGCGGAGAAGAGCCAAGATAGAGCTAGCACGGTAGATCCAGCACTAGTCAAGACGCCAGCAGCTGATGTCGAGATCAGTGACAGGAAGACCAATACCGTAATGATCAGGACGAAGAATAGTAGAATAGCATCGAGCTTGGCCACAACCGAGTCGAGATCTTTTAGCGAAGCTGTAATGGACTTGCGTTCTTTCCCAATGTCGACACAGACTGCCTCCAATTCAGCCATTGAGATATCACCATTCATGTCTTTGTCAAACATGGTGAAAGCACTCTCTGCCTCCTCATCGTTATCAAATGCGTGCTTCAAATCTTCAGCAACAACAGTGTCAGCATCCTCCCTTACAAATGTGCGGTAGAGCCGTCGTGCCAGCACTTGGGATGACGTTGGTGAATTTAGCAAAGTAATGACAAGCTGACGAGGATGTGTGCTCTTCGTGACTGCTTTCCCTGTAAAATCACCAGCGACTTTTCCTGCCACGTCTCCCACCTTGCCAAACACACTCTGAGTCTTCTTCTGTGCCTCACTCAAGAGCTGCATTGGAGTTCGGGCTCCAGAACCAGGTCCTGACGGTGTTCGTTCTTCAAAGTCCGAGTCTTCCATGGCAATCTTCTCTTTTGAATAAAGATACAACTTCGTCAGACTGCCAATCTGGAATTTGTTGATTTCAATTCTATCGGCATATGTCCGCAGATGGAAGCTTATGGCAATAAGCTGTACAATGATCTTCTCGCCAAAGTTCAGTGTGGCTCCGGTGAAGAGGGAAATGATTACTTTGTTCATGGACACCTCCCAGGGTTTCGTCACCGGGCCTCCTTCGAGGTGGTGATGTATCATGACAGGGAGGAACGAGATCAGCACGGCCAAAAGCCAGAAGAATAGCGTTGCTGGTATCTCGAGTTGTTTGCACATATCTCTCCACTTTTTACTATTGTTGGTGAAGATGCTGGAGACGAGTCCGACAGGCCATGGCAAGGATTTGGCGAGAATTCTTCCACACCACAAGGTAAGCCAGACAATCTCCAGCCACACGCAAAACCATAGCAGACGTACGCCGCCAACAGTGGCTCTCTGGAAAACCATTCCACCAAGTAGGAGAGGTACTAGTATTATTAGCACCAACGGTACGATATACATGAAGTACCGGACGAGGAAATTTGAGTCATGAACACGCTTGAATGCTTTTGCAAGATTGCCCTCCGGATGCTCGGGTGGTCTGAAGCCAGATGCTTTCTCGTGTATAGGGTTGGTGTTGACATCGAAGGAGTCCACAGGTTCCTGCCTGGACCTTGAACGGTGAATAGTCCTCGACCTGGTAAGGCCTAGGTGTTGATTTGATTCGATTCTAGACACATTCTGTTCAGCCTGTAGCATTGCCAGGTCATCTTCTAGTCTTTGTTCCTGCTCGCGTGACTGGGATTGTGAGGTCTTGCCGCCGAGGAAGTTCTGCTCCATGGTGTCTGTCCTTCGAACGCTATCGTATTCTTCCCCCACCTTCTCATCTTGGTACTGCTGATCGGTGTTGATTCGCTCCGGACGGTCGAATTCATTGGACAAGGTGCCTTCGTCGTCGGAATTGCTGGATCGTTCATTAGGGTATTGAATGGGTCTGTATTGAGGCTCTCGAATCTCTTGCACCGGGGTACTCATGTTGTAGGCTTAATGAATGTTGACTGTGAGGTATGGTGTACGTTGTCTGTAGCGACAGATGATATAGAGGTCATGCAAGGGGGTGGGGAAAGGTCTTACGGGGTGGCACGGTGGTGCAGCGGAGATTGACTGGCAATTAAAGCGAGTGTGGGTGCTGCAGAAGAAAAATTTGCAGATACAGAAAAGAAACTGGTGAGGCTCTCTTGTATGTTTGCTACACGATGAGGGGTTGAAGGTCTGCTATTAATAATTTCCGCCGTTGACCCAATGGCTGTCTGTTACCCGTTTCACCGGCGCGCTAAACAGATAAGAAATTCAGGAACGCGTGGATCCTTGCAGATAAGGTGCTGATTCTACTAATGTACCTGGCACATTGAGATAATCCATAGATATGAGCAGTTGATCTACGCTATGGTACCTTAAGAACTACTTGCTACTTGCACGCAGGAACATGAATGTTTTGTATGCCAGCAAAGGGGAAAGGAGAGAATCAGGGTCTTGGATAGTGGAGCCGAATTGTTGGGTGCTGGGTTTTTCTAGCGTACGCCACAACCGAGGAGCCCCGGTGCCAAGCTACCTGGCGCCTACTCAACTCACCAACACTCGGATTTTCCATCACCGGCCACCAGACAATTTGGACGCCGTCGGATACTGAAACTGACATCCCTTATGCTAAGACCAGAGAAGGCTATCTATAGCCCTTGGGAAGATATGGGCAATAGGAGGCTTTGTCAGTTGTCAGTGTTGGAATAAAGAGCCGAGCTTCAGCTGGTGTCACGCTTAAAGAACCTTAGGACCCTATCGGGCTTATTAATGCTTCATGAGTACCCCGAGCCCAGAGTACTTACGACATAAGCGGAGAAAGAAGTCAAAGGCCCACAATTGACGTAAAGTCGCGACACTAGGTATCGAAGTCGGTCATGCAACCATTGTAAGCCATTGGTCGAACAAGATTTGGTAAGCTGTGGGATATAGCCTCAGCGACTATGGGATGTTCTCCTCGATTGTTTGGGGCAGCGGTGATACGCTACAGGAACCCTCTGGTGTTTAAGATACACTTTAGTATCTGACCACCATTGATCACCATTATGGTCTAGTCGTAACGAGGGCAGCTTCCCTCCTCAATCTTCGATTACAAATTAAGCATGTTCTGGGCATTTAAGATCAAAATCGTTTGTTGGACGATATGGACCATGTTGGCCTATGCGTCTACCCATCAAGTACCACTTGTTCTGTGTTCGTTGCAATGCCTAAGAGACGGCATCATTAACAGGAAATAATGTACTGGGTCCGGGCTCGCATTTCGTGCAAAAAACATCATCCCATCAGGGTCTGGCCATGGATATTCTGGTCTTCTTACTAGCACATCTAAAAGGCCACAATCCCGCAGCTGGCAGCTCCGGCACGCGCGGTCTCTTCTTTGAGTATCTTGCGACCCTCGGAGTACACCTCTACACTCTGCTCGGCATTGAGAAGCTTCTGTGGGTGACTGCTGAAAAGTGTCCGGTAGACGGTGATCTTCTCGCTTTGGTGGTAAACCCCTTGACCGACTTATCGGTGTTGAAAGTCACGTGACGCCAGTGCAAGCCCGGGATTTCTTCATTGTGGTTGAGGCAATCCTCACTGTCAATCACGACAGAAGAATTTTGAGTGTCGCCTTTCCATTCAACAGCCAGCCATTACGCTATTGATGAGACCAGGGTCACTTGGGCTGAACGTTTCCACAAGGTCTTGTACAGCCCATTTCCCTGGGAAAGTCTCGGCCGGGAAGTCGCGCGTGGTAAAGGTATTGCGGAGGCCGGTGGCCTTGTCGAAGTTCATGTTGTGAAAGCCTGTGGAGTGGGCGCCGTTGCTGAAACGGGATTTGCTTTGGTATCTATAGCCGCCTTCGGGAATCGTTAGAGCTGAGCTTCACCTATTCGATCTGACCATTTTAGACCATTCAAACACTAGTAGGTAGTGCCTAGAGCATTGATGTTGTTGCTTGATTGGAAGGAGAATACTCCTTTTGCTGATGTTTACATCTGGAGGGTTGAGGATCTTCTAACCCTGTGTGGTAAGGAGCCAACCTGTCTGACAGTCCCCTCTTTTACCGAAGTTGCCGCGCAGACCAATAGGATCTTACACCATTCAGAACATCGCTACCACCACCCCTAAGTTTCCCTCATTTACCCCTGGTGGCTGTTCAGGGCTCTTGATGTAATAGTAGGTTAGAGAATAAGTATTAATCTATCATGAAATAACTGGGTATAGAGTAAGGACGATGGTGTTAGTGGAGATAGTGATAGGGAAGTTAGGTACCAGCCGAAAAACTAGCCCCAGAAACTCCCTTAGGACATCCCCCAGAGGATCCCCTGAGGTGAAACCCACGGGATCAGCTCCGGCGGCGATCCCCCATTTCCCGCTAAGCGACCGTTTTAGAAAATAAGGTTGTACTAAAGCGCCACCAAGGCATTAGCAGTCCCACCACCCTCTCACGCCGCTGCACACCCCGCTCCGCCGCAGCGAAGGTGATCTGAATGTGAGTGGTATAGTTAGTAGAGGCAGCGGCGATGTTTGCAAAGCAGCGGCGATGGGTTGGTGGTGGTAGGATGTTGGATATGTTGAGGCTCTAGGATGTTGGTAGTGAGATCGGTGGGCGCTAATCTCGCTAACACAGGAACTACGGGACTGTCCGCAGCCAGATCGCAGCTCTATGATACTCGAGCTTCATCGCGCAATCGCACGGACATCATCTCATCAGCTGACGACTTGCATCAGATCTGGAGCTGCGAATGACCAAAAAGGAAGCCTGCTCAGCTAGGTTGGCCGTTGGGGACCGTGCATAAAAAGAAACCTTCCCAATAAGCGCTCTTAGTGGAAGTAATTGGCTGGCGTATACAGACCGTTGCTGGCCTAATTGCTTTCTGGTCTCTCCACTACTGTATGTCAGTGAGGGCACCAATGACTCGAGCGCAACGGAATCCTTCAGGAAGTGATTAGCTTCCAATGCTGCGGAAGTCCCGTGCACACAACATTAGAGCTCTGCCATATCGGGGTTCGCTTGCTCGACCGTTTCTCTGTTCTAGTCATAGTGCACATATCATTGATTTGCGGCCATATGGGATCAGCTAGTTCATCGCTAAAGCAATCAGTCGTGGTCGCATGGACGTTTACTGCCGTGAGAGTCTGCTAAGGTATGTTATAGAAAGTAACCACCTGGTACTTGCTTATCCTCGAGTCTGCTCTACCGCCATTGGCATTGTTGAGCAAAGCTTTGTCAGCATAGTATCGTTGCACATCTCGATGCTCTTCTGGGAAGATGCGCTTTGATTCCTTCATTCCAGGTGCCTAATCTTGAGACGTGCTCAATCACCACATATATTAAATGACCTTCTTGGCATCCTTGGCTGCACTTAGCGTCCTAGCACATGTAAACTTTGGATGCAGACCCCTCGCAGAAAGCTAACGGGTATACAACCAATTACTCTCTCCACGCTTTACAACGAGATCTAGGAGTCAAAACAATGGGTCAAGGCGAGATAAGCCCTTCGCTCAAGCCTCAGATCGATTGCTAGCGGCCGTTAACGATGAAGCAAAGAAAACGCCGAACGTCACCTCGCAGAAAGCTTGGGAGAATACAACCAATCACTCTCTCCACGCTTTACAACGGGACTGTAAACCCGTCGCTCAAGCATCAAATCAATTGCTAGCCTCAGATCGGGTGCTAGCGGGTGTTTACGATGAAGGAAAGAAAACGCCGAACATCTCCTTCTTTTCCTGCATGTAGAGATGTATATCTGAGACCTCACCCGATGGATTTGAGGTTGTTTTCTGGGTAGGATTCAGGCGGCCTCAGTATCCTTCATCGAGTGGAGTCCCAATAACCGTCAATACTTTAATGTTTAATTGTCCCATGTGACCAAGCCTATATAATGGGAGTCTCTGACGAGCACCCAGCCTCGGATGCCACCGTAGCCTCATCCACGAACTCGTTGCGAGAGTTCTATACCATTCTTGACAAGAAGCAAAAGCTTTTTATCATCACCATGGCATCCTTAGGAGCATTTTTTTCGCCCCTTTCTGGCAACATTTACTACCCTGCGCTCAATTCCATGGCAACCAGTTTACAAGTCTCGGGAAGTCTGATCAATTTGACCATAACCTCCTACATGGTACAAGAATACTCTTAAGCTACTTGTGATCGTCGACTAACAACGAGCGCATATTTTTCAAGCCCTCGCGCCACTTTTCATCGCTGGATTTGCAGACAGTGCCGGTAGACGTCCAGCATACTTGATATGCTTCATTATCTACACGGCTGCCAACATCGGCTTGGCCCTCCAGAATAACTATGCCGCTTTACTTATATTACGTTGTGTTCAGAGTTCAGGGAGTAGTGCAACGGGGGCTCTCGCCAATGCCGTAATTGCCGATGTTAGCACGTCTGCAGAAAGAGGTAGTTATATTGGATACACCTTTGCCGGTACGGCTTGACGATGACCTCATAGCTCTTGCTGACTCCCTTACAGGTGCTTTCATTGGACAATCCTTGGGTCCCGTCTTGGGAGGAGTATTGAGTGCATTCTTGGGTTGGAGATCGATATTCTGGTTATTAACGATTTTTGCTGCGGTATTCTTAACTCTCTACGTCATTCTTGTTCCTGAGACTTGTCGTTCAATTGTCGGCAACGGCTCAATTCCACCGCCTGCTCTCAATAGG
The DNA here is from genome assembly GCA_000444155.1 of Cladonia macilenta KoLRI003786. Taxonomy (NCBI): domain Eukaryota; kingdom Fungi; phylum Ascomycota; class Lecanoromycetes; order Lecanorales; family Cladoniaceae; genus Cladonia; species Cladonia macilenta. Next base: position 333,908 of record KE598564.1, read on the forward strand.
ACTGTCTTTCAGGTGTATCAACGATCGAAAGTTACTAATTCGCGAGAGTCGGACGTTCTTGGACCTCATACCTCGAAGCAACCAATCCGATTTCCAAATCCTCTTGTTACTCTCAAGCTATGCCTCGAAAAAGAAGCTGGCATACTTCTCCTTTACGCCGGAATTATATCCGCAGGTCTCGCAGCCATAACCACAGGCCTTCCCTCGCAGTTTCACGATATTTACCACTTCAATGATCTCCAGATTGGCTTATCCTGCATCCCAATGGGTGTTGGAAGCTGTCTCTCAGCTATTACGGTTGGTAGACTAGCAGACTGGAATTACAAACGACATGCAACTCATTTAGGCGCTTCGGTGGACAAACGTCGCCAACAAGACCTAAGCGACTTTCCCATCGAGGTTGCGCGGTTGGAAATCGCACTACCTCTGGTTGGATTGGCAGTTGCTACCCTGACCGCCTATGGCTGGGTTTTACAGACCGAGCAGCAACTAGCAGCGCCACTAATTCTTCTTTTCTTCGTTGGCTTCGCCGGCTCTGGCGCCTTCAGCATCGTTAGCACACTCGTAGTCGATGTCTGTCCCGAAAGCGCGGGCCAAGCTACAGCCGCTAACAATTTGGTTAGATGCTTCCTAGGAGCGGGAGCATCGGCAGTCGTGGGACCGATGCTCAAGCGCTTAGGCAGGGGTGGCACCTACACCATAGTTGGAGGCTTATGGGTGGCATTCGTCCCATTGATGTTAGGTATCATGAAGTGGGGAAAGGCGTGGCGGGAGGAGAAAAGAAAACGCGGCGAGCTTAGAATGAAGGGAAAGCGCGCAGAACAATATTCTCAGATTGAGATGGGCATGTCAGAGCCAATGGCGTGCACAAGATCGACGGTGAAGGGACAGAATGAGTAGCGGTAGATAAGAAGCAAATTTAAGATCAGCTTCGCCGGGACTGGCAACCTGTGCAGATGGAAGAGCATGAACAGTCAAATGGGCATTTAATCATTAAGTGGAGAGTCCTGAAGTCTATCAGCTACCATACAATACGCCAAGGATAGGCAACGCCTTGGATAAATGTATCCTCATGGAGCCAGCAAATGCATCAGTCCAACGAGTTTTCGAAGGGGAAGACGTGGATGCTTGAGGAGAGGTATCTGAAAGGTACACAACGTCTCTTATTAAGTTTCATATTCAGATATGCATTGAACCCAGCACTAAATAAACGATCCCTGAACGCCCATCGCTGCCAGACACCCCACTCTTTCACAATTTCTTTCACGACCTATCGTCTCAACCCCTCTTCCGGCTATACAATTTGAAACCACACAGTCTAGTATTACTAACTCAATGAAAAGTGGTGGCTTCGGTAAGTCTGTAAACACCAATCACAGCATCCTTGACGTAATTCGGCTGCTGCGACCCCAGCTCCCCAAGCGTCATTGGTTGCGCAGCCTTCAAACCATTTTTGGTCGACAATCCTGTGTCGGGCGCCAATTTACCTCCCTGGATCACCGGCGTCACGATTCTTGCGGCGTGGTTACCGTCTCTTCCGTGGTCAGCTCGCAATTGCGGCTTCCAGAACACGATAACGTCATTGGCCTTGATGTCAGTAGCGTTGGCTTTCGCTGCATTTTGCTCCTCGTAGATCACGGTGGCGAGTGCAGGGTCATGGAGGACGTCCCACAGGCTCTCAAGGCGGATGCGGTATCCCTGCCGAGTGCCTTCCTTCACCTGTCCTTTGGCTACCATTTGAGTAGGGATCCAGGTACCTAGAGCATAAGCTTGGCAATCATAGAATTCCTCGTCCGAGAATTCCATGCCACTCTCCCTCTTGTCGTTTGCAAGGAGCCTTGTCTCTGCATTGGCAACGGTCACACTGACCAATTTCTTGGTAGTCAACGTCTTCATCCAGTATGCGAGACCCATCATCATGTCTTTGCCTTGGTCCCACATGAAGATATTCTCCTCAGTGATCGGGTTTTGACCGGGTTGCGGAACCTTTTGGCGAAGGACCGTGGACAGTGTTGCCAATACAGCATCCGCCGGCTGTGGTGGTGGCACGAAAGGTCCCACTAATCATTGCTGTTAGTACGACTCATGCTCAGGGCCATTCTCTGGGAGTTCTCTTACAATGCTCAAATCCCGCATCCTCTAATTCAGGGGGGTTTATCCACGTTGCCGAGTTCATTGTGAGCACCGGAATAAATTTTGGGATAACACAGCAGTCAAATTTGTATCTTATAGAAGAAAGGTGTTCTCAATGCCCAACAGTTGAGACGATTAGCTCACTCTATTGACACGTCCAAGTCTCTGAAATGAACAACTTGTTATGCTGGAGTATTATCCTCGATCATGGAATCTTGCAGATTTTTATATCTATTCGCCTTGACCATGGCATATGCGAGTACGAGGCCCTCCCCTCGCTCAGCTGAAAACCAGAAAGCCACCTTACACTACTCAATACGACAGTATCTCTAATTGCAGCAGCACAATGTTTGTCTCTACACATAGCTTTCGCCGCCGTACGTACTAGAACCTCAATGTCAGACTGGTGGTTCGACGATGAGGCTAAACGGCACCGAAGCGCCAAACTTGGGGAAAGCTGCTAACCGCTTTAGAAAGGTGGAAGCGCGAGTGATCATGCTAATGGAAAGCCGTTACTGCCTAATACAGAGACCAACACTATCATCAGCCACGGACAGTATGCCCAAAAAAGGAGATTTTAGAAAGAACTGCACCGTTCCATCGTCTCTGGATATACGAAAGAGGAAGTCTCAAGCCAAGAGCACTAGTCCCCAAGTTTCGGAGCCGCCCGCTGTCAATAAAAGAACATGGTGTTCATGGCGGCTGACTGGTACGAGCTGCAGCCTCGCTTTCGCTCTCCAAACTCTGGCACTGCCATCTCCTCGATATCTCAATCGACCTTGAATCTCAACCGCTTCCAAACATAGGCTGTTACACCCTGTACATACCCATCGCCGCGTCTTTACCTATTCACGCCTACCTTCATCCGTTATGTACAAGCGATCTTCAACAACCGTGGCCAGGAGTTGAGTCTGACTTCAGTCCTTATGTGCCGGATATCCACATGGCATCACCAATCGCTTCTCATAAGAGCATAATAGGATGTCTGAGCCAAACCGTCAGAACCCGTAGATTGTATATTAGGCGTTCCATACCAGCTCAGGAATATCGAGCCGCCCGCTGTCAACCCCGTAAATTGTGTTCATGGCGTTTAATACCAGCTGAACGGTACGAGCTATAGCCTATGCCAGGGGCAAGACAAGCTGGATGTCAGTATTTGAGTCTCAGTCCACTCGACCTCAGGTGCCATCCACTTCCAACCCTCCACCTCTACCCCTCCACGTATCCGATCCCGCATCTTTAGTTACAACAGCAAAACCACGCCTATCTAGATGTGTCAAGTATAAGCAGCCTTTTGCAGTGTTGGCCGGGAGTTTTGCCCAATTCTGGAACTTGTAACATTTCCAACAAGTGACATCCTCATGGCCTCGCAGATTTATTCTCTGAGCCTTCGCCTCAACCCCTCCAACTACCTGTCACTGCATCCCCAATCACAACAGCAAAACCACGCCTTCCTTAAAGTACCATGCACAAACGACCCTCCATACCCGTAGCCATGCTTTCATTTAGATTCGGACCCCATACCAAAATCTCAGAAAGCCGTTTCCCAGTTCAACCCCGGTTTCCTCAGCAGCCCGTAATCTCCATCTCAATTCTCGCTGGCTAGCTACTACCCCTCCTTCCCCTGCCCAACCTCGCACATAATCACCCACGTCCATGCATTCAATCCGTGATAAATCTCATTATATATTTCCCCCTCAAGAAACAGAGAGTTAGAGTCGCAATCACAGCACCTTACTTAGCTTATAAGTCCATTATAAATCCCTTATACCACAAAATTCTTTCTTCCTTTCGAGCGATACTTATAAAGCGCCAAATAACCAACTCCTCTCGTTTCAATGAACTGCTGTACTCCCAATTTCCAAAAGTTCGAGTTGCGTTTGTTTTGTTTTTAGTGAGGGAAAGGAAGAGAAAGGTGTGAAGTGAAGTGGATGGGCAGATGGGAGGGGTAGCAATGACGATGCCTTACCGAATAAGTCTGGTGATGGGTGAGAATAGATGTATTCAATCTTCAAGCATTGCTGATTTATAAAGATCCGAATACATACATTTATTTCCCCTATTACTTGATCACTGACGCACCCACCCTCCCGTGACCCATCCGACCACTCACTCACTCTGCGGCTCATCCATATTAATCCAACCCGCCCTACACTCCACCGCCTCCTTCCTCACCCCCCTCTTCGGATCATCCAACACACCCAACAACCCCCTCACCACCGCATTCTTATAAGGAAGCAACGTACTATCCTTAACCCTTCCCGGGAAACTACGCAGGCATCTCAGCGCATTATGCCTTACACTCGCCGAATCAAGTTTAGGCTCCGAAGCCGCCTTCAGAAGCCGGGTCACTAGACTGCCTATGTGTCCTTCTACAGCTTTAGGGCTCTCTTGGCTGATGATAGTGAGGGATTGGATAGTAGCTGTTTTGACGTCTGAGTCGTTGAGATCGAGGCTTTGCAGGAGTAGGGGGAGGAGGGTTTCTAGTTCTTGCATGATGACGTCCGTGGGGGTGTATTTGAGGATGCCGGAGAGGGCGATTAGGTAGTTTGGTTTTAGTGCCGTTTCGGTATTGCGGAAGTCGGATGCGATTATGGGGATGCAGATGTTGAAGACTTTTTGCTTGGCGAGGAGGCGGATGTTGGCGCCGTTTTCTTTGGAGATGATTTCGTCGGGGGCGAGGAGGAGGCCGAAGCCCCGGGCGCTGGCGAGGCCGCAGGAAGGGTCTGAGAGGAGGGATAGGAGGCGGGAGAGGACTTCTTCAGTCTGGGCGAGGCGGAGGATGAGGCCTTTGGCTTCCCAAAAGACGACACGGACTGCGTTTTCCGAGAGTGTGGTGGTTTCTTGCAGTCCGGAAATGAGGTTGCGCAGGTAGTCAACAACGTCTTTAGTCTCTTGCGCAGGTAAGAACTTATTCGTTAATAGGCATATTTGCCGTAGAATGGTTTGTCTTATCGGTGGTACATCCTCTGCAAGAGCAAGGCTGACAAGCTCTGCAAGCAGTCTTTGTATTGAGCCATTGTCAACATCTGTGTATTGAAGGGCCATCTGATGCCGTTAGCGTAAAGAAACATCAATTGAAAGTCACACTCTCACCGATTTTCCAACGCCAGCCATCAAAGAGGTAGACAGAATCATCGTCGATCTTTGCACTCGGGGTGTATCTTTTCTGAACGGGACTGGGATGAAAGTACCTTTTTCTGCAAAGAGAGAGTAAACTTGAAGCGCCACTGACTTTTGCTTATGTTCGTCGAGAGCGCGAACAATCATAGTTGCTATTCGCCCAAGAATCTCTAACGTGGTATCCTCGTTCAATGCTGTTGTGGGATTCTGACCAACGGAAGCAAGCACCACACGGCTTATCAAGCCAACCACTAATTTCTCGTGGTAGCTTTGCAGATTAGGATCTTGAGGGAGGTCTCGTTGACTGAGTACATAGTATAATGTGGAAAGGATCGCTTGTGGGTAAGCTGACGAACCATCACTCTGCAAGACCACATCTAGTCTGTTCAACAAGCGGCGAATGAGCGTATCCGAGACAAATTTCTCCACGCTAAGCTGTGCCAGTCCTTCTAACGTGATCAGATAGTCTTGATTATTTGCAGGACTAGAGTCCGGTAGCTTGGCCATGAAAGCAGGAAACGTGATATTCATGATCAGATCCGGCTTGATCTTAGACAACTCGACTAAGGCCTGAATAGCCTCCTTCTTCAGATCATCTTTGCCGTTCGGATCTTCTAGAAGCACGATCTCATCAAAATACTGTACGGCCATGCCAATCTCATTGTTCTGAAGGTACTTTCGAAGCAAACATAACTTAAGGAGAGCCTTGATAGCCACCACACGGAACGAGACCTCATCTGCGGCAGTACTCATCAAAGCTTGGCTGGTCAATTCGAATAGCCGGTCCTTGAAGGGTTCCAAAGGGTTCTCGATACTGGAGGTTGGTGCTGGTATGCTCGGGGTCCCATATACTGCAATCGCAGAATCTAGCAATTGTACTAAAACTTCCAAGAGTACCCTCTGCTTTCCAATGCTGTCGGCATCCTGGTATAGTGTGTTTAAAGGAGGAACAACAGCCTTTACAATCAGATAGAATGCCACGGGCGAGGCGATTCCCAGGGCGCTAAGAATTTGGCCCACTGGCTTTGCTTGCTTGTGTTGTGGTTCCCGGAGCTGCTCGTTGCATTCTTTCGTAATAGGCCGTAAGAACCTCGCAATTGGTGTCTTAAGATCTGTGGACTCCGTACCTTGACTCAGTCTTATTGCGATAGCTTGCAGGGAGACCAGCGCTTCTTCTGCCAGATCTTCTTCTTGTACATTCAGGATCTCGAACTTGATAGAGTCCCATAATGTTACTGAGTAGTTCGACAGTGTAGAGATACTATATGTCCTTGCACAGGCGCTAATAGTTTGTAAAACATCTTTCTGTGTTATGTTAGCGGATGCAGACGTCGGTTGGGAAGGTCTCCGGACCTTAACATTCGGTGATGTAGAATCAAGTTTATCAATTAGTTGAGGGAACGCGTAAGGTGCAAAATAGGATGATGCAGCGATACAGTCTCTAAGCCGGTTTTTAAGATCTTGAGCAGTAATTCCATAAGGGTCATCTGGGGGAGGACGAAAAGTGATAGGAAAATAACAGAAGACCGAGTCGAAGAGCGTCTAGAAGGTGTGAGCGACTTTCGATGTTTAAGGGAGTCTCCGAACCTCTGCATGACCGGATATTTCCCATTCCACCATTACAACCTTCAGTATGGAGAACACAATCATCAGGTTTCTTGGATCTTTCTCCCCACTCACAAGGTCAGTGATCCCAAAGATTGATTGATCTCCTAATTCTTTTAAGGCGTTGCGGTGCTCCAACATCAAGTCATTTAATAACTCGAGTATCTGTAGTCGCTGTGCTTGAGGACGTATTTGAAGATCCTGGAAATGCTCCAACAAGCTGTACAGAGGTCAGCTGCGACTCTCACGCAATGACTGAACTAGCAAAGGCTTTTAATTTGAGAATATCGGGCTGGGCTATGACTCCCATTGGTCGTATATTCGCCAAAGTACTTCTGCCCTTCAAATTCAGAATGATCCACTTACTCACGCTCTGAACGTCGTTATCGCCATCTCTTTGTTAAACCTCCCGAGCCCCTGTAGTTTCCTGAGCCCGCCGATCGCCCCTCCATCCTCGATCCGGTCGCACAGGAATTGGCAGAGTACTTGTATCTGCTGTCTCGAGAGGAATGTTGGTGGTAATTGCCCGACGACTTGGGAAAGATAATCGATCGTCCTAGCACGGATCGTGGCATCTTCATCGTTGATGAATTCACCAAGAGACTGGACAACTTCAATCAAGCTTGTCTGTTGCAACTCGAGCCCTTGATGTACGTCAGTTCGAGGGATTTCGTAACGAGAAAAGGGCGGATAGCATACTCTTTGCTGTATCTTTCGCAATCTCTAGAGCTTTACCTTTGTCAGGGCCGACTGTTAGCAAGTATCTCTGCACATCTGACATGGTCAGTCCTTGCGCGCTCGTTACAATGCGAGCAGTAAGTACGAAGGGTTTCTCTCCGTCTACGGAGTTGGGACGTCACTTTGTGTGATCGACAATTAGTGGTATCAGCCTTACCCGCTTCCCGGGGTTTTGCTGGTAAATTCCTTTGGGCCAATCAATCTTTATTTATTATCTCTAGCGCATTGGCGGCGAAAGATCCAGGCACGAAAATCATTGCAATTGCCAGCTGAAAGCGTATCATACAAACTTCCTCTGTCATTGAAGCTATCAATAGTGTAATCCGAGAGGTTCGCCGCCACCAGTCTTTGAAACAAGCTTGCCTGGAGCTTTCATTTCAAGGGTGATAATAAAATCTTAATACACCTACAGAAAATGATGGATGGACAAACAAAGACCGCATCATCCTGCAAAGTGGTATCGGCTGCTAGTGTAGCAAAAGAGCTTTTGGCCGAAGTAAAACAAGGTCTCTTGAAGCTCGAGAAAGCACCCCTGCTCGTTGGCTTTCTGGCAAACAATGACCCAGCAGCACGCAAATATGCTGAATGGACAGACCGTACTTGTCAAGAAAAGTGAGACTGCGAGCTTGTGCCCTTTTGTTTCCCGCGAGCCTCCATGTGCATTCTGACATGCATATACTATCCAGTGGTTTCAGGTTCGAGCTTCGAGAAGTCGACCGGGAAGAACTGGAGTCCAGAATCATTGCAGCAAATACAGATGATGGTGTGGACGGCATAATCGTTTATTATCCAATCTTTGGCAATCGTCAAGATCAATACCTTCAACAAATTACCGATGTCAGCAAAGATGTAGAGGGTCTTAGTCATCGCTACATATTCAAGTTGTATCATAACGAGCGCTTTCTCGACGAACAGATGACTCAGAAGAGTCTACTACCATGTACTCCACTTGCCGTTCTGAAGATTCTTGACTATCTGAGAGTCTACAACAGCATCCTGCCATATGGGAATCGACTATTTGGGCGATCAATCACAGTGGTGAACAGATCCGAGACCGTTGGACGACCGCTGGCGGCTTTACTCGCGAATGATGGAGCTTGTGTGTACAGCGTGGATGTCACAGGGGTGCAACAGTTTACAAGGGGCACAGGGATCAAGAAGAGCAAACATGAGGTCGTTGAGAAAGAAGGATGGACTTTAGCAGATTGTGTGCCACTAAGCGACGTGGTAATCGGCGGAGTGCCCGGAGATTCCTTCAAGATACCAACGAAGTTATTACGTGAGGGAGCTGTTTGTATTAATTTCTCCACTGAAAAGGTTTGTGGAAGGTAAGTCGCCAAAGTCTGGATGCTAATATGGGATAATGGTCCAGAACTTCGAAGCCGATGTCAAAGACAAAGCATCCATATATGTTCCAGCGATAGGGAAGGTCACTATCGTGGTGTTACTCCGAAATCTGTTGGTAAGCAGGCATCCCACTCTTCGGTATCGCCTAGCTCACATGTGTGCAGAGGCTTGTTCAGAATAGGCAGGCAAAGCCGCCAAGCCTTGTTCAAGAATCTGAAGTCTAATACGAGTGAACGATTCTACAATAAAATTGCTAGGGAATTCGCGCCACAAGCCATATGGCCCTAGCTCCTCAGCGTACAGGAACGGCACCGTTCGTTCTTAGAATTCAATGGCGCCAACAAGGGCCGGACATACCCGGCAGATCCAGCTATGATCGGAACCTGACACTGGCACCCCTTGAGATTACAGCCAATTTCCATAAGACCGTGACTTCTCCACCGAAACAGAGACTGAACTTACTGATTGAATTAGAATAAAGATGTTGAGAACTAATAATGGATAAATTTCCCCAACGCAAATCATCAGAATCGCTCATTGCAGGTCAATCCTATGTCTAGAGGACTGGTGTTTCCAAGGGTGCCGGTCTTTTATCCTCCGTGTGGCTAGTAAGCTACCACAAAAACAAGTTTGCAGATCAGCATTGAAAACAACATTGATTTCGCGGCGTATGCGCAAGAAGATGCAGTAGCTCTGGCATACTTCAGAGTAAAGCTATTGTTGGCGTCGCCTCGGATATCCGCCTTTTGATCGGGAGCCATTGTTAGTGGCATGAGCGGACGCGCATAGTCTGTACTGGTGAGAATGTGGCCGATTCGCGACGGTCTCGAAGCCATTTTACGAGGCCTTTCACCTCTTGCATGTAGCACCTTATGTGCAAAATTAATCCAACGGTACTGATCAGTAATTTTCAGAACGATGTGATGGCGCCTAGACTGCTGCCGGAACCCGGTTGGTGGGCAATTCAGAGGGAGTCGGAGGGATGATGGATTGCTTAGGCCTGAAGATCCCTGGCTATACTATCATTGCTAGGTACTACGCCGCTGGTCACTGCCTGGACGTCCGTCCTTTTCCAGCTACCAGATGCTTCAGAGATTGGAGAAAGCTCGATGCTTCTGCGGTGCACACCCGCGACTTGGCAAATGCACGGCCATACATCGGCGTGCAAGACAGATGTATGGTGAAGCCTTAGACCATTGAGTGGGAAAATGCCAAAGGACGGACGCAGCCAGACTGCTGTGGTATCACTACCAATTGGTCTTACTAATAACTTAACCTCCCTGGCATGTGTGCTGAAGCCAACAACATCTGCAGCAAAACTCATCCTCGCATTTCCTCAACATCTCCTCGCCTCTTCAACCAAATCTCCTGACTTACAAGTTACTCCTCTCTTTCTCCCCAGCAAAATAATTCCCAGAATACTGCTCCGCCCCCTCAGCGCCCTTACACCACGCAACCCGACTTTTCGTAAACGTCTCGACCTGAGGCTTCAAGGTAGTCTCATGCAGCGTCAAGTCGTCTACTTGTCCAATCCGCATGATCGCCACACCAGGCCAGCCGGAGGAGACTGGAGAAGGTAAGCTGGCATACATGTGCCTTTAGAGCAAAGTTGGAAAGTGGCTTTGATTAAGCTCTAAGAAGTCGCATCCCCAGCAAAATTAGAACGTAACTCACTCCTATACATCAGACTCCCACAAACACTGCAGAAGTGATTCGTCATAGTGTTCCCCGTCGCAATAGTCTTCGTCATAGCGAAGGTTTTGATTTTGTCTTGGCCCCGTACGTACTTCAGTGATGCATCGCGAATGGTGAAGTTTGATGCAAACATCGATGCGGTAAGCTTGCGGCAGTCGAGGCAATTGCAGACGAACTTGTTTTTATATGTGAACATGCAAGTGAAAAGCAGGAGGGAAGTATGTAAGCTTACGCTGTTGACTAGATCATTACCCTCGATGGACTGTAGGGGATAGAATATTACCCAATTGTATCAGTATTATGAAGGGGCTCTTCTGATAGTGAAGCTATGGCTTACAAAAGCAAGTTGGACGGCGCCGCAGAAGCATGTTTCTGTGGTAGACATTATTGTAACTTGGAGACTGTAGGAAGATGGATTGCAGATGGAAGCTATGTTGCAATAAACGAGGAAATTTGATGCAGGACACAATAGTGGAGGGGAAGGACAAGAGTAGGACTACTGATACCCCGCATTCTCTGATTGTTAATGCAGAATGCTGACAAAGCCGGTCATGCTGACGAATGTTGAAACCCCATTCCCCCACCTATATTGAGTGTACATTGGATACTACCATGGAGTTGAAGTCTTGATATGATTTTATGATAGCTTTCAAAGTTAGTAATGAGACTTTAACCTGGCAGTCATAAATGTATGTATTATATCCCCTCGTAGAACGAAGCTGTACTTTCGCTTCGGTAAAATGGAAACGTTGAAAATATTGTAGCCAACAACTTATAAAGGTCCTTCCTCACTAAAGGACCATCCGGTTGAGAGATGTGATCGTAGCCAACGCGCGAGGGCAGGGTGGTAAGTGGCGCTAGCCGGATATGGCCCGCCTTGGCGAACGCAGTAATCTGGACAGGAACCACGCAATAGACTAAAGATTATGTGGCTTAATACGATCGTAGATTGTTCCTACTTCCTAGCCACCGACGCATTTCTCTGCGGCCATGCGGCCAGGTATCCACGTGGAGTGGTGGGATTCCCTGCTTGAAACAATAGCCTCTGTAGTGGGGGATCGTCTTATCTCAAGCCAGGACAGGTACGGTGTGGTGCGTGTCAAGCGTCGCGCTACAGGAAAGAGCCACAACGAATGATGTTGGTTTAATGTCCATCTTATACCCCAATCTATCCAAACCCGCGTCTTGGCAATCATCGTAGCCCTCGTTCCTCTCATCTGTTCCCGGTCCCGTTGCAACTGGCCAGTAAGCCATCCTCGACCTCTAGTCTCCAAAACGATAGGCCATCATTAATTGATCCAACCCTAGCTTGTCAGCTAACTTCGAAGCCATCCTCGTCATCTCTTACTGTGCACCACCAAAGAGGCACAGCATCTTACCTGACCATGCTATCGAGAGATAATATGGCGATATAGCAAAACCGCTCTCCGCCCCACGAACATGCTTTCTTCCCTTTCCGCAAGTGCAGAAGCGACAGGGCATGGAGCGTCGCACTTTCTTCTTCAGCGACATCGACACCGACCTCGCAGGTGCATCGCGCCCTTAGAGACTCACTCCGACATAGAGAGGCGATGGCATCTCTACCCCCTCCGCCTCCGGGTATAGACTTGCAAGCAGATAAAGGACCGCATATAATATCATCGGGCATAGCCCTAATCGTACTGCCCACTATATTCGTTGTTCTGCGCCTCACTTCCAGATATCTTGCTGAGGCTGGCTTCTGGTGGGACGACCTGTTGGTCGTCACGTCTTTGCTACTGAGCTATGGACCAAACGGGTGTATGATGGACTGTGAGTTCTTTGGCTGAGCAGATTTACGAGTAGTTCACAAGGAATTGACAAAGAGGCAGCGGCGCGAACCAATGGCTTCGGAAAACATCTATGGGCACTCGCGAATCCGGAGCACAATACCAGCCAGTTCCTGAAGATTCTTTACGTATACATTATATTCTACTACGCTGCTGTAGTGAGTATAAAGTTGTCCATGTGAGAGACCATGAATTCATACGGGTCTTGAAGCGCTGGAGGCTAACAAATACACGAATTTCCAGTCTGACTTTCTATCGACGAATTTTCCCGGTCTCGGAGATCAGGATCTGGCTGTACGCTGGCTACGCTATCGTGGGCTGCTACGGCGTAATTACCCTCTGCGTTACCACTTTCCAATGGTCAGTCTCACCAATCCTTGGGTAACCGTCAGCTTACGAAATCTCAAGTCAACCAATACACGGCTTTTGGGACAAAACGATCCCTTCGCATTGCCTTTCGGGTGATGACATTCTCATTGTCCCAGGCGGCTTCAACGCAGTCCTCGATGGCTTTGTCATCATGCTGGTAATTAAATGGAAGGTGATGATCCGATATTAAGGCTGACTACCTGATGAAGCCCATACCGTTACTATGGCGACTGCGGACCACTCACCGGCAGAAAGGTATCCTGACTGGTATTTTCGCTTGCGGTGGATTGTGAGTATTTTCCATGCCGAAGCCCCAATTTCACACTGCTAATACTTTCTACCCAGTGTGTGCATTATCAGCATCATTCGCCTAATAGTACTGTCCCGACTCTACGATGTCGATGTCACCTGTAATACTTCATCCCTAGAATCGGCCTACTATCCATTTACTGACATCATCAATATAGGGAATTACGTCGACGCCGCCATCTGGTCTGCCGCCGAGCCAAGCATGGGTACGTATCCCCCACATCGCTCATCTATTCACAACATCTCCCAAAACTAACAAATTTTCAAGGCGTAATCGCAGCCTGCATCCCCTCCCTCCGCCCCCTCTTCGCCTTCCTCCGCACCGGCACCCCCAAAGGCCCCACCATCTTCTCCAAAAAATCCGCCCAAACAACAACCAGCAACGTCTCCTCGCGCATGGCCTGGCCTGGCCGCGACGAAGAACTCGTGGGCGGTTTCACAAGACTGGAAGATGGCAATATGGTGGCTAGAGACCAGAGCCGGGATAGGTGGGGGCACGATGTTAATGTTCATGGTGGCTGGGGGAAAAATGGAAGAGGAGCCCGAGGGGAGGAGGATGAGGTTAGTTTGCAGGAGATGAGGGATGGGAATACGATGGCGGGGAATGGGGGGATTAAGGTTAGGCATGAGGTTACGGTCACGAGTGAGAAGTGGGATTATAAGGATAGGGTTTATTGAGTCTATCCACATATGAATGCTATTATCATCATGGAACTTTTCCTGGGGTTATGGAATACATGAAATTCAGCCTGGGGGGTAATAAGAAGCGCTCTTCTGCTCTGTGTTACCTGCAGCGCAGCAGGAGACTGTGTCTGGTCTCGTCTGGTCTGTATACATGGTAGAACATAGAGAATACATTCATTGGGAAGGGAATATGAATGCATAAACATGAATATGTAAATATAAATACATGAATATGAATATATAAATTCTAATCTATAAATATGAAGACATAAAATATAAATATATATATTATATACACCCCGAACTTAGGATTGCGGGTTGCCGTTCCGGGACGGGAAAGGGAGCAGGGCCGCTTTAGAGGGAGCACCGAGGGAGCAAGCGGGTGTAGCGAGGGAGTAGTGGGCGAGCACGGCGGAGTACTAAGGGAGCAGAGAGGGAGCACGAGGCAGTGTAGGGGCGCAGCAGGTGGGAGTCTGAAATGGGCTGTCTCTATCTCGGCTTGAGTTGCCTTTTAATGCTTCTCTGCTGCCTAGACTTCGCTACTTCCTATAGGATTCTGAACGCAATTAATGTGGTCGTATAACATTTCAGTAAGGGGAACGTTTTATTGGGGAGGTTTGTCCCATCTTTGCCAAAAGTAAATATGATGCCCGGTCAGTACTGATCGTTAAAACATCGAAGCTAATCGAAGTTGAAAAGAAAAATTAGACTCAATACTACAATATCTGCTCTCGAAACTTAAGCCCGCCCCAATGCGTTCTATTCCACTCTCGTCTATCATCTATACGAAGGCGGACAAAGGGGTATGCGGGCTTTTGGATAAATCACTTATCGATCGAACCTCAAAAGTGGGGAGATTTATCTAAGAATATGCAGAACGCTGAAAAAATGAGGCGGGGCCTTAAGATTAAGGCGATACGACATGCACAAAATGAGGATTGCAGGCCAACGGTTATTGCCACAATTTGCGCTAGCTACATATCAGCATGCGAGCTTTGCGTGACCAGCGGCCAAGCATATGCTTCATATGCGTGCCCCAGTGACTCACCGCTTGATCATCGACTAGCTGTCGCAAAAGGGAGCACCGAGGGAGCAAGGGGGGCCAGCGGGGGAGCAGTGAGCGAGCATCAAGGGAACACTGAGGGAGCAGACAGGGAGCAGGTAGGAGCCTGAAATGGGCTGTCTCTATCTCGGCTTGAGCTGCCTTTTAATGCTTCTGTGCAGCCTAGACTTTGTCACGAAACTAATGTTAGGTTTGTGCATACCCACCGTGCTACTAGGGCTGATCATCTGACCTTACGTGACTTTGTAAGAACAATAAACCTACCTTGAAAATATAGGTTTACAAGCAGGATACGGTTATATCCCATACATAAAGTCGGGCTATTCATGAATCCTACTATGCGAACTTCACGAATGACTTCGTTTACTCATGAAGAAGTATACTCCTTCATAAATAGGGAGGCCTTTATATCTGGTACCAAGCTTTATGAACAGGACCTTGCCAACTAATTTTCCGCAGTAGCTTGCATATTGCCTGCAGCAGGTCCACTATAGGAATCCTCTGCCGCCCTCCATCGCCATCGCCATCGCCATCGCCATCACCATTTTTATCACCATTGCCATCAATAATTTACTGTCATGATTGCCATCGCTATTGCTATCCATATTCTCATCACCATTGCGATAACAAGTCAGTGGTATAATTGCAATGGATATAGCGATGGTGATGCCAATGGTGATGGCGATGGAGGGTGCCTTGCAACAGAGCAGAGCTAATATGCAGCTAGTGCTGTGTATATCAAGCAGCGAGGCGTTAGTCGTTTTGTCCTTGAAGCCGTCATGCTTTATATATAGGATATCCTATTTATGAAAAGGAGTCGCTTTAGAAGAATAGCATATAGATTTCATAAAGAGGTTTCTTTGTGTGTGGGTCGGAATAATACTAGTTCATCAATTCTGGTGTCTCTTAACCCGCTATTCTGTACCCAGCTTTACAAAATATTCATAACATAGATCGACGATGCACCTCTCTTTCTGGAAGTCAGCAGATGCAACACGCAGCAGATGCAACGTGGTGCATTCTTTTGGTCGCAATCAGTAGCATTAGCGTCGGTCAAATCGAGGCTCCGAATCAATTGAAGTGGGGCCCACATTGAGGCACAGGTTGAATCGAGATAAGGACTGAATCTAGGTGGGGTTACGTGCTTACATGCTGGTCCTCTATATAGCCACCCGCACGCCCCTCATCGGTGCAACGAATTCCTCTTCCTCCTCATCCCTATCCTCGTCCTCATCTTCATCCTCAACCTTATCTCCACCCTCAACCTTATCTTTATACTCAACCTCCTCTTCATCCTCCCACCCCACAAACAACGAAGACTTGTGAAGAAGCATAACAGCACATTAGAGCTCTATAGCCTAGAGTGAATTGACGATGGGTATGTAGCCCTGCTAATTCCGCCTGATGAACGGTCCATTTAACACGGCGCAGACCGCTTCCACGGGCATCACCAGCACCAGCACCAGCACCATGGCTACCATTACCAGTATCACTACCAGTACCACTACCAGAATCAGCACCACCACCAGCATCGCCAGCAGCACCATGTTGGTGGGATGATGCCGCGTCGCCCGCCTATTGGTTATGGCGCGCCGGCCGGCTACGGAGGTCACGGCGGGCACATGGGCGGCGGTCCACGGCGGATTCACTGATACCGTGGCATGGTGATGGCTGGGGCTTCGGTCACCGTTCGTGTTTGAGCAATCCGTGTTGCGAGCGTGGTGATGAGAGAGAAAACGACGGAAGCTGGGGGATTGCTTAATCTACTTCAACCAATTGATCCGTTAGACAAGTGGCTTCTACGTAGATGCGTAGGTATGTAGACGAGTACAAAGAATAATCACGTCATTTCGTGGGTCAAATCCCAGGTAACAAGTGCATATTTAGCATTCATAAAGCCTAAATGATGGGATTTCTGCTCGATTTCTTTCGCTGAAAATAGAAATTTTGTGCCTTAGACCTGCTAAAATGCTATGTCAATTATCCTAAAACACGGATTCTGCCCTCCATACGGAGTACTTCTAAGCTACTTAGGCTTTAGGTCCCTAGCCTTCACCGAAGTTTGGGTAGGGACCGAAGTCAGGCACACCACCAAGAGACCCAAAAATATCGCCTATGTAATTGGTGGCTTTGATACCTTGTTTGCATGTATGTCTGTTCCCACTCTTTGACAATTCCTTCCACGATTGGTGTTCCTGCCAAGGCTAGACTGGCAATGCTTGGACCGAATCCTCCAGGACTGCTAAAGAAGTTTTGATAGGTAGATACGCCCGGAGGTGGGCGATCGCAATTCGCAACCGTACACATAGCAATGATGCGGCCGAAGTCGACTAATCTAGCTTTTGCACCACGGAGGAGTGAACTCAAAATCGCGGTATCTTCTTGAGCTGTCGCACAATATTTACCTATTCCGTTCGTAATGACGCTAACATACTTTGCAAATTGTCTGGAGAGAATGTTGCCATTGTGGAAAACGTCGCTAGTCGCACCATCACAAGCAATTATAGCTGGAGGCTTGTTTCCTGGAGCGTTATACTTGTTGCGGAAAAGACTGCGCGGTCACTGTATCATTGAGCTTCGCCATACAAGCGTAGTTGATTGCCCAAGAAGAGAGAACACCATTCAGATGTGGTCGATGGAACAGTATCGGTAGGTTGTTGCTTACCTTATGTCTGAGAGTGTCGTTGATCTCAAACACTTCGGTCCCATATATGGAAACTGGATTCGCCAACGGCTCGGTGGCACCGGACTGAATGTAACCTGTCGAGAAATTGTTGCCGATTTCGCGAATGTCAAACTCGTACTGCAATGCCACTTGGACTTCGAACCGAGCAAAGGTCACGGAGCCGGTACTTCCTACATTTGGGTCGATCCGAGCGATCAAGAAGTACGTGCATTCGATATTGAAAATATGGCTGAAGGTGAGAGCCGAAATTGTGCCTGCAGCATTCACCTCTGCCAAACGCTACGATTCAGTCTTTGGCCCAACGCCGGTCATTGAATTGTTTTCAACGGTTTACCTCCTTCACCGGTAGTTGCTTGACAGATCTTTCCGTCAGAGGTACAATGCGCCTCCAAAAACACTGGGGAAAAGCCGGGAACGGTGACATTTTAGGCAAGCAAGTTGAAATTCTTGACCCCATAGAATGACGCTGCCTCCGGTGAAAACTATCAAGATTCTTGTGTCAATTCTACAGACCGAAGGGGGCCAGTAAGTCAAGACACTTACTGCATTCAAAATGAAAACGCACGGAGCGAGCTTTTTAGAGTTTCGTGGCTCGAGGTCAGCTGCAAAAATGGGCGCTCGAGTGGCTTTATCTAGCTCAGGCCATGCTCCAGGTACTACACACATAATAAAGACTCAAAGACAAAGTGCAATCTGCACGAAGGATGGAAGAGGTGCCATGGTAATCACACCAGAGACTTGTTCGACGATGCGGAAAGATAGTTAGGCATCTTCTGTGCTATTTATCTTTTTCATAGAAAGGCTAGAGACGGTGGAAAGAAATGAAAGAGCGATTGGCACGACCTCGTAACTAGAGCAGGTGAGTGGGAGCTTACACCGCTCTCGCAAGCTATGTTTGATGATCTAGTCCAGAATTTATCTCTGCGGGTGTATGTCTCGACAATTGTCCGGGCTACTCCCGTGGTATTTTCGATATGCCAGCGTTCTCGGTTCTCAGCCTGATCTCGGTTTTTTAAGCGAGGCTTGCCAAGCTTCATGGACGGAGGTTACTTCTTTACTTCAGTAATGACAGTTGGCTGAAGCCGCCATACAAGTCTCTTTGGATAATGTCCCAAGCCTTGTGATCTAGCAGACCCTTGTCAATCAAGCACCATGCATGTTCTGTCCGGAGCCTGGATTTGCTATGGTCCAGGCCTTGTAGAAAACTATCTAAGAGCGCGTGACTGTTCTTTTGGGGCACCTCTTTGCTAACGCGCTAAAGGTATATCTTCTTCATTCTCTCTTAAGTCATGTGCTTAGCCTTAACAGAATAACACTTGCCCAAATTATATTATACAGGTTTAACTTAGAGCTTGCGTGTAATAGGAAATAATAAAAAAGACCTAATTTATACATGGTCAGCTTGTAATATAGAGTGTGTGTATGTGTGTGTATATTATATACCTCGCGAACTTAGGATCTCAAATTGCTCTTCCGAGACGGGAAAGGGAGCAAAGCCGCCTTAGAGGGAGCATAGAGGGAGTAAAGGGGCGCAGTGAGGGAGTACTGGAGGAGCAGAGGGGAGCAGAGGGAAAGCATGGAGAGAGCATGGAGAGAGCATGGAGAGAGCATGGAGAGAGCATGGAGAGAGCATGAGGGAGCATATAGGGAGCATATAGGGAGCAAAAGGACGAAACGGGCGTTAGCGGGCGATCAAAGCGGCGAGACCTAAGTCAGTGGCGGGTCACGTGTTGACCTGGTTCGAGGATGTTATACATGAATATAAATATGAATATTTTGTATGAATGATGTGGTCGTGGAGATAAGTGTGCGGATTGTGCGTGCGCCTGTAACAATGACTAAGCCACCGAGCCAATAGCCGGCCCTGTACCTACGTAGGTAGGTACCTTATGTATCGAAAACCCTGCTGAAGGAAGGCTAGGTAGTATCTAGGCATGCTCCGTCTACCTTAGACTTTTATCCTTCCATGGTCCGGTTGCAATACTCAAGAAAAAATACATGCGCTGTAGCGGTAGTTATATTCTACTTTGTTTTTTTTTTTGCATGATTCGTAAGGTACCTTAATGCTACTAGGTAGTAGTGCCACAGGTTTCAATATGCTATGATCATCAATAAAGTCCTCCATTCATGTCAAAATACATCTTTAAGCAGTCCTCAATCTAATCATCGCCACAGCTCACGTACTTATCGGCGCCGTCTGAGCTTCCGGAGCTGCCATGCCACCCTTACCCTTGGGCGCAGCCTGATACTCCGAGAAGAAATCCGGATCATTCTCCAGCTCTTCTTTCACAATGTCGAGCCCGCCGACCAGCTCGCCTTTTAGATACAGCTGTGGAAATGTGGGCCAATCAGACTACGGTCAGACGTTAGCTATGAATTCGACGTCATTTTGTTGATGACTTACCCAAACTTTTAGCCCTTGCCTGACTTCCTCGTCTGCGAGTATACTGTAAATGTTTAGCATTGCAGAGATAGGGGGGCACACCACTCGACTCACTTAAAGAATCCATATCTCACGCCATTCTCCCTTAGTAAGCCCACTAACTGCCGGCTGAACCCACACTGTGGTGTGCTTGGTGTCCCCTTCATAAACAGCATCACAGGCGCCGCCTTCACCAGTTCGCCTAACCTCTTGTCCAACTCCTCCTTTTGGCCTGCTGTAGACGACATCTCCGGCCCCGTAGACGGATCACCACTTCCAGGCGCGTAACTACTTAAATTCTTAGTCTTTTCCGTCTGCTCTCCCTCCGCGCCGTTCTCCCTCGGTGTTGCATCTAGTGCCGGTGGTAGACCTAATTTCCCCGTATTCCCCCCCTTTCCTGCATGCCTTTCTACTGCATCTCTGATCTTCGATGCATCGCTCCCAGACACGCTTTCGAGAACTTTGCCATCGCGTTCAAGGACCAGGAACGGTACTGCTGTGACATCGTACGATTCGGATATATCGGAGAGTTCTTCGGCGTCTAGGCTGAGGAAGGAGATTGTCGGCGGACTTTGGGGCGGGTATGAGGAGGCGAGGGCTTCAAGGATTAGACGCATTTGTTTGCAGGGGGCGGCCCATGGTGTGTGAAAGGTTATGACTGCGAGGGTTGTGGGTGGGAGGGAAGAGATGTGTGAGCGGAAGTCGTCGTCTGTTCTAATGTCTGTGATTGTGGACATGATGCGGATTGTTGAGTTATTGGGAAAGGTTGAGTACCCAGAAGTAAGGGCAAGGAGACTTATGAGGAAATGTTGTCAATGTAAACCTATACTGCGCGTGAAGATTGTTGGGAAAAATGATTGTCTTGTCACAGGGATTACTGGCGAGAAGAAGTTGCGAGGTTGTACTGTTGTCGGATGTTTGATAGCTATTCCTGCTGGAAAAGCAATAAACCTCAATATACCGATGACGCGAGAATCCAGACCGCCGAGGATCGGTGTTATAAATTACATCGCTAGTGGTATCAAAATTACATAGCCATTCCAGTGTCCCTTTCTCCAACATCTTATCCACGAGTAATGCGTTCTCTACGCATCGCCAGTCTTTGAACGCCTTAATTAGGTGTTGCTTATCCTTGACAGAAAAGCTCTCAGCAATGCGCTAGAGAGGCTTTTCTGGGCCCTAAATATGAAAGCGTCGGTCCTAAAAGGGTGGCTTCGTCAATAAAGCAACACTTATATAAACGTATTGATTGCTTGATGACTTTATGGAAGCTGAAAGGAATGTGTGAAGCTTCCTTTCCCAGCCATTAGAGTTTGACCTTTGGGCTTTCAGATCAAACTATTTGTTTGGTTTTAGGTTACTAAATACTTACACTTGCTGCTTCACTCCAAGACAGCCTGCACTATGCCACCCGTCAACGCCTTGCTGATCAGCATCTCCTCTGATCTTCTTAGCCTATGAAATTGATACTGTCGACGCTCATTGAAAAAAGTTAGCACATCTTTTTGAATGAAAAGGGCGTGGGCGTAAAAATAGGTGGGGACTTCCGGTGAGGATATATTTTCAGCGGTAATTTGGCAGTATCAATGCATAGGCATTTCATCATCGTCAAAGTCAATGTAATCTGCTATAGGCGTCTACATCCTATAAATTCTCTTGTTCAAACTTCTCATCTACCTTCGTACTTTCTCCATACCCCATCAACACAATTGGTACTAGCAGCAAAACCAGAGCCACCAAGCCAAGCAGCATACAACCCATCGCAAGCCTGGATTTTGCCAGATAAGGTGATCCAGTAAGTAGCAGGACAGAGTCCAGGATACTCTGACATGTTTTCAGGGTCCCCAGGGCAGACGCAGAGCAGACGCGGTAGGCCTCGACAAAGTACCTTAGACTGCAACATATGCGACGTCTACAAGAGAGGTGAAGAGAATGGGTCCTATTCACTCGATTCGGGTTTGTGCGCTCCAGGTCTTCGATATCGTCCTGTTTTTCTTATTTTTTTAGAGGGGTTTTGGCCAGTGATGCTTGGTCTGGATTAGACTGATGAGCACTCGTAACAATGTACCTGTTTGGCCAATTTTCGAATAGTTCCTCATACGTACAGCAAATTTGATGATCCACCATGATGGGCGCTTTCTTCGCTCAGCTGCTTGGGTAAGCTTTTGCGTCCGCTGAGAGGGAAGCGTCAGGATAGATTTTCGTGTCATCTTTGAATGGCCGTGTCTTTTTACGTCCCTTTAGAATCGAAATGCGTGCGTACTTCGTCATCAATAACAAAAATATTTTCCTCCAGAACGCCTCGCTAAGAAAAACCTCCATGCCACAGCATTACCACAACTAAGCCATTTTCTGTCTCTTAACCGGCACACCCCCTTCCTCATCGGCAGACTCATCATCCACAATGTCGTCCTCACTAACCACGTCTTCCTCCTCCTCCTCCATGCCACCCACCTCCACCTCCTCATCCCTCCCCCTCTTCAACCCTTTCATCTTCCGGCTCTGCAACTCCCCCAAATCCTGTCTCCCCAAATGGATCCTCCCAATCTGATCCCCCATACTATCTGTCTCCACATTCTTCTTCACCTTCCCCTCCGCCCCCTTTCCCCTCCTCATCGCCTCCTTCCACATCCCCCCCTCCGCCTCCCTCACCCTCCCAATCCTCAAATCCATCCTCGGCCCCATCTCCACAACCTCCACCCTCGGCACCTTCCCTCCACTTCTCCTCGTCTCAATCCTCCACACCCTCATCCTAACAACCCCCTCCTCCTCCTCCCCCACACTAAAACTAATCAACAACTGCAACCCCTCCACATCCACCTCCCTCGTCGCCCCATCCCCTCCCCCCCGAAAAAAATCCGTAAACATACTCTTCGCTAACGTCCACTTATTCGGCGTCTCACTCTCCCACCTCGTCCCACTAAAACAAATCATAGGCCTAACACCCACCTTACACCCCCCATTCTTAAACTGCGCCAGTCCCCTTGCACTCCCCTCCACCACCCCCGTCTCCAACATATCCAGCACCTTCCCGCCAAAACACCTCACAAACGTCAACGCATGTGGTCTTTTCTTGCTATGGCTCCCGAAACACACTAAACTGGCATCATTCTTCTCACTTAAGAACTCTAGACTGCTTGCGTCTTCGAAAGGGTGGATGGGGTTTTTTTTCGTGAGGCGGATGGAGTGGGGTTTGCGGAGGGAGTGTAGGTCGGTGAGGAGGGTGTTGATGAGGGAGGAGGAGGAGGTGCCGCGGAGGAAGAGGGTTGTTTTGGGGTTTTCGATGGGGAGGGGGAGGCGTTGGGCGTGGGCGCGGGCGGAGCGGGCGGTTTTGGGTTTGCTGTTGGTGGGGAGGTGGATTAGTTGAGAAGAACATGAGGAGGGAGTGGGAGTGGATGGGAGGAGCGTACATTTCTCGTAACATTGTGAGGGTGGGGCGGGAGGTGAGTCTAGCGAGGATGTGGATTTCTGGTGGTTAAGAAGTTTGGTGGAGGAAATTTTTGGTGTGTTCGGTTATCGTTATCGTTATCTTATCTTTAACTACTTAGGAGCGGCCTACACTGTTAAAATCTTCATCCTTTCCCAGCCTTGCAATGCACAGCTACTAGTATTGGTTCTATCTAATTCTCTGTATTTAACCCTGACTAGGTGCAGCTCACATGAGGCACAGTAAGGATTAGAGCTTTTTATATAAAACGAGTTACGCATCCCTGGGTCCTGTGACCCTCCGTTGTGCATGTATATGATACAACATTGGAAGCAAGAGTCTTGCATAGCGAGCATCAATAATGGCAATACCTGGGAAGTCGAACATTTTCCTGCGCGGCAAGTTTTTCGTTTGACGATCATGGACTTGAAATCGCGTCTTCTCCTTTTGCGTATTCGACTAATGTAATTATGCGTCAAAGATTATCGGTCCCTGCAATGACTTCCCTGTGTGGCTTTGAGATGAGGATTGGCAGGCATTCAGTGCTATGTACATCATTTATGCTTCGTTCTCTAACATGCTCACTGCCAAGTCTGCCAAAATTTCACATGGCTTCATGAGAAAATTATTAAAAATCCACAACATCTCCGATCCTCTTCGTAAACCATGCAACCGCCTCGTTCTTCAATCCTTCGTTCTCCAATCCAAAAAACCCACATCACATCAACTTGTCTCAGCATATGGTCTCCCCCAACTTACTTCGGAAATTACCTGACGAGCTTATTGAGAATCTCTTATCGAGCATGCCAGACCTAGTGACGCTGCACAACTTTATCACAGCATATCCGCAATCACGAGACCAGTACCAGCTCTGCTATAAGAACATTCTGAAAACCGTATTACATCGGTCCAGCTCTCTGCAAATACAAAAGATGGTCTGTACGGTTATCAGCATTCGCAACCGGCCTGATCTTAGTAACATCGAAGACTTCGGCAAGTGTTTCGACTCACACCTGGAGCACGAGGACTCGCCTTCAGTGATTGATGATGTTACCGACTCGCTTGTTGCACTCCGAGATATTACGCTGATTACCCAAGATATCGAATATTTCCAAGGATCATTCATTGACCCCCGACTCCGGGAGCCATGCCCGACTTCGAGCTCCCCCAAGGGAGAGGATCCTCCGTCTCAAACCAAACTCCATCGCATCAACCGCGGCTTTTGGCGTCTCCAACTTGTTTGTGGAATCTTCCGTGCAGTCTCGCATCCTCGACCATGATATTAACTATCTAGGCGTCCCCACAAATGACTATGTTGAGGGTTTCACTCACTGGGAGCTGGAAGAGATGGAGTGCACATACTATCATGTGCGTGAGCAATATAGCCTACTAAAGACGGACACTCGCACGAACTCGACTCCACCCACTGAAATACCAATCTCAAGCCAACCGCCAATCATCCAACGCTTACTCATCAACATGGGTCACGACAAGCAATCTCCAACTCCTATTGAGCTAGAAGTTGACGACCAAACACCCTGGCAACATGGCGAGCTCTATACAGCATTCACGGTGGCACGGGACGACCCCTGGACTCGGCATATCCAAACCGTTTGGCCTGACAAGCAGGAAGCAAATGCCCCCAACGCAGGATGGTCCTGCTATTCTCGAATTTGCCGAAATATTCGCTACGCATTCAAGCCCCGAGTAGGCTTTCCAAGAAATGGACCAATAGTCTGTTTCCACAGTTGGGGTTACTGTATTTGGGACAAGAACCGGCTAACAAGATGGAATGTGCTTGGAAGGTGGGCCAATGGATTCGCCATTGATCTGAAGAAATGGAGCGATGGGGATAGCGGGCGTGGCGTCTGCCTTCATTGTGAATATCAGCTTTTTATAGAGTTTTTGGGAGCTGATTAGTTCAGAAAACCAAATGAAACCCCGGGCTAAATTGAATCAATACGTAACCGCTACAACATTGTACCAGCGCCATTAGGAATCGAACCTAATACAATTAAATACCAATCCGCAAAACATCGATGGCTGTAGAAGTAAATAAAGCGACTAATTAAGCGCGACACCCGCAACGGCCTCCGGTTCACCTTCCCTTTGTCAAAATCCGTCATTGTCCGTAAGCTCCAAAAAAAAAGAACGCCGAGACATGCGTTTAGGCACCTGAGAGTGCACGGATGGATGTCTGGAGGTGGGGAGCATCTCAAGGATGAGGTCAGCAAGCCTACCCATCTAGCTTATCATCATCTCCTGATCTTCAGCTAACAGGCTTTCTCAGGGTTCGAGAGCGCAGGTAGTAGCTGCCGGAGCAATAGCTGGGCTGGTTTCAAGGTTAGCGAAGAGGGTTGGTGGTGGAATGTGGGAGGGATGTTAATCTATGGTTGTGCCGCAGGTTCTGTATAGCACCGCTCGACGTGCTGAAGATTCGGCTCCAGCTGCAAATACAATCACTCGCGGACCCGCTTTCACGGCCGAGATATTGGAAAGTAAAGTATAGCACAGCTGAGACGTTTAAGAACATTTTGAGGGAGGAGGGAGTAACAGTGAGCTATCAATTCTTCTGTAGAATCTTTGCATTATTCTAATTACACTCTATTTGCAGGCCTTCTGGAAAGGCAATGTCTCAGCAGAATTGCTCTATATCAACTATGGCGCCATTCAATTCTCCACCTATCGGCTCACTACACAGACCATCCGGCCCCTCGAGCTGCCAAATGGAGCTGAAGCCTTTGTCTCCGGCGCTGTAGCTGGTGCCTCAGCTACTACGCTGACTTATCCTCTGGATCTCCTACGTACTCGCTTTGCGGCTCAAGGGCCGGACAGGGTATACGCAAGCCTGCGTGGTGGTATTAAGGATATCTGGCGGGCAGAGGGTCCGAAGGGGTTCTTTCAAGGCTTGGGTGCCGGTGTAGGTCAGGTGGTGCCATATATGGGTCTCTTCTTCAGTGCTTACGAGACGCTGCGTCCGATTCTGGCTCCACTTTCGCTGCCCTTTGGTTCCGGAGATGCGACGGCAGGTATAATATCGAGTGTTTTGGCCAAGACGGGGGTATTTCCTTTGGATCTGATCAGGAAGCGGTTGCAAGTGCAGGGTCCATCCCGAACGCGCTTTCTTGGAGGCAAGATTCCCGTCTATGGTAATGGAGTTTGGAAGACTGGTAAAATGATTGTTCGTCGTGAGGGATGGAAAGGGCTTTATCGAGGTCTCGGTGTTGGATTGATCAAGTCTGCACCGACTAGTGCGATCACGATGTGGACGTACGAGAGGGCGCTCAAGGTTATGAAGCAATGGAATGAGCATAGCACGGATATTTGACGTTGTAACACATAGTCTGGATTGACAAAAAGCATTGACTTCCTTGGAGTATCCCCTTTCAACAGCGTGACTTGTGGCGCCTCCAGCGCAGAAGTTAACCTAAAGCTTGCCTCCATCGACTGCAAAATCCCAGCTTTCACTGTTTGGAGCAGACTTATTCTGATTTTTCTGAGTATTTTCCAGCTCTTTCGCTCGTTCAGCGCATAGACTGGCTAGTAATTGCTCCCACTAGCCACGGTTTCAGACTTTATACCTTTTTAGGCCCATGGAAACACCTTGTACACTTCTGGGATCATTATCAGTGCTATCTCAGCCTCGTGTCATAAAGAGACAGAGAGACAGGTATCTGGAGCAATTTGCTACAGGGGCGAGAATAGCGATCTTCTTGGACACATCTTTTTCATAACATAGGCTGATGCAGGTGCTTCAGCAGCATGCCTAGTCTACGGAGCGCTGGGCGGTCATGGGAAGTGCCTCCAGGGCTGCTAGTTGCCGAATTCAACTCTTCTCGAGCCTCTTTGACAAGGGGGAGCATGTCTCCCCATACTTCGTCGTGATACCTGTTCAAAATATCGGTCCAAGGCTGAAGATCACCAAAGGCTGGACCCAAGGAAGTATCTGAAGTGGTGAAATTAGGTAGAAGATCCAACGGGTTTACTGGAGCCAAAGCGTCGGCCCAACCGTATAGCTGGTCGGCCCAACCGTATAGCTGACTCTCTACCGGCTGGCTCCTAAGTTTGCTTTTTCCTTTCTCGGTCGTTGAGACTGCCCAAGTGTCCGTTGGCTCTTCACCAACGTCGAATGTAGGATCGGAGAGCAGAGCAACAACTGCTGCACCATCATTGCTGCTGGTTGCCGGCTCTACGTCTGGTCCGTAAGTCTTGCGGTTGGGGTGGAGCTTTCCCATGTTACAGAAGACACAAGGACAATGATCTCCAACCATTGTTGGCCATTCAAAATTGCCAAGGCCAAGAGACTGTGTGATAGTGTTGTCAAATCCCTGCAATCGAGAGGTTTGAGCAAATTCATCAAATTCCTGTTGACCACGATCTGCACGTCTACCATCACGGTCTTGTATAGACCGGAATGACTCACCCACCATCGATTGGCCTCGGCCAGGACTGGTCTCCTGTCTCAATACAGTCTGTGACGATGATGAGCCATCGCCCGTGCTTGCCGAGCTCGAAGCACCACTTTTGGATGTATCTGCATTCAGCGAGCCTAAGGTTTCAGCAATAGCACTCGCTGATGGACTTGCGAAGACGTTCTGCAACATTCCAGACGCTGAGTTCCCAATTCTTTTAGACAATGAAGCCGAGCCTTCCATATTCGGGTTAGTAGCCTGATCCTGTGATCGGTCTTCAGTCTCGTCCTTTAATTTTGGGTCCATGATGGACGAATCGAGTCTGAGAATGAATAGAAGAGAAGAATGAGTAAGGCCCGAAGTGGGAGAACTTCAAGGTCCAACCTGATGTAGATGTACCTCCCTTGGTCAGAGTACAAATGGTTTCAACAAGAGCCAAAGACCTGCAATTCCACGACAGGCCTGCCCATAAGGCTGGTTCGGAGCTTACAATCCTCTATCTAGGGCTGAATATATTAAGTAGACTTGAGTACCACTTTCAGTAGGGATCGGCTCTTATCAAGTGAATGGCCTAATACTTTTCGGACATATGACTTAGGTTAATCACTGCCATGTATATGATTCAGAGCTCGAGAAGTGATATCAGATGAGCACGCTTTGCGTTAGCAAACGTCAAAGTCCGAACAACATACAATAGCCGGGAAAGTGAAGTAAAGTATGACGGGTGGTGGTGAACGAGAAGAGGCTCTGCGCAGTGACGCAGTGGGCCGCTTTGTGAAAGCTCTTTCTTGGCGTCGGCGTCCCGTCACCTCTAAAGTCCTTCGTATTCAAGCTTACAAAGTCACACTCCTTATAACATCGCCGAAGACTCATGAGCTGTGCCATGGGAATATGATACTGTATTGTTATCTATCTAGAGAAGTCTGTTCGGCGCGAACATTAGCCTGCACGTCCGCCTAATCAACACCCATCTCGCCTTGTGCCTAGACCTTACTGATATCTACATCACATACCCATACTGTCTTCGCCTGTCGCCCATACCCAAAAGATTCACGCGCACGCTTCTGAAGATCGCCTCTGTCCTAAGGGTAGATACGTACGAAAGTATAAATTGGGGACTAAGCCGGCCTCGATTACAGCGGCGGCGACATCGTGGTGAGGATCAGTGAAGATGGTCGCCCCGGAGGAGAATGCCCAGCCGACATGGAAATTCACTCAGTAAGAACCCTGAATTTCCATTAAGAGAAAGCGAGGGAGGCTCTCGTGGGCGGCGATGGTGGACCCACAGTGCCCGACGCGTCTGGTCTCAGCAAACATTCCCATTGGCATTCTTACTATGGAAGCTACTTTACTCGATGAACAGAACCTTGCAGAATTTAGACACTGGCTAAATGTTAAATGCAGATGCTTTGGTGATAAAGGCGACGTGGAAGATATTACAGAAGGTCAGTGTGTTGTATCTTAATCTAAAGTGTATGCCACTAACATTGGCTTTCCATTCTAGCGGACATAATATCAACAGTCGAGTTTGATCATACCGGAAACTATCTAGCAACTGGTGATAAGGGCGGAAGAGTGGTGCTTTTCGAGAGGAATGAGTCGGTTGGTAACCTCCTAGGCGGCGACGCTTCTAAGAAGCAAAAATTCCCGTGCGATTCGGAGGGACTGACCGTTGGCAGAAGAAAACATGCGAGTACAAATTCCACACCGAGTTTCAATCACATGAGCCCGAATTCGACTACTTGAAATCCCTTGAGATAGAAGAGAAGATTAATAAGATTAAGTGGTGTCGACGGCAAAATGCATCTCATTACCTGCTCTCTACCAATGACAAGACAATAAAGTCATGGAAAGTCTTTGAGAAGTCCCTAAAGGTTGTAGCAGAAAACAATTTGTCACACGATCTTACACCTGGTGGTATTGGGGGAGGAGGACCACAACGACCGAACCCTCCCGTCTCATTCAAGGACGCCTCACAATTAAAGCTACCTCGTTTGACACATCATGATACCGTTGTTGCTGCAGTACCTCGTCGGAATTACGCAAACGCCCATGCCTACCACATTAACAGCATTTCCGTTAATAGCGATGGAGAGACTTTCATTAGCAGTGATGACCTACGAATAAATTTGTGGAACCTCAACATACAAGACCAAAGCTTCAACATAGTTGACATAAAGCCCACGAACATGGAAGAGTTGACTGAGGTGATCACTGCTGCCGAATTCCACCCACAGAGCTGCAATTGGTTCATGTATGCAAGTTCGAAGGGCACGATCAAGTTGGCTGACATGCGAGAAAATGCACTTTGTGATCAACATGCTAAGCGTAAGTGATAGCTTTCGCTATTGTGGGACGCAGAAGCTGACATAGGAGTATCCAGAATTCGAACAAGAGGAGGATCCTTCCGCACGCTCATTTTTCTCCGAAATCATATCCTCCATCTCCGACGTACGATTCTCCCACGATGGTAGATATATCTTGTCACGCGACTACCTGACAGTCAAGATATGGGACGTTAATATGGAACGGACGCCTGTCAAGACTATACCAATTCATGAGCATCTTCGGCCGCGGCTCTGTGATACCTACGAGAATGACAGCATTTTCGATAAATTCGAGGTCGTCTTCTCCGGTGACGCCAAGAATGTGATGACAGGCAGTTACAATAACAACTTCATGATCTATCCCTCTGATCCTGAAAGGGAGACGGAAGTTGTCCTTCAAGCCGATAAGTCGGCTTTCAAGCAGAAGAAAATTGGGGTCCCAACCCCAATCAACACATCCACAAGTCCTACGAACGGGCCGGGAGGTAAGAAGGGTAATTCTAGAGCTGGCAGCCCAGCGGCAGGAGCAGGAGGTCAAGGGGGAAGGATGAAGAAAGAGACAGACGCGGACCAAATTGATTTCAACAAGAAGATATTGCACATGAGCTGGCATCCGTTTGAAGACAGCATAGCGATTGCGGCTACGAATAATGTTTGTCACACCGATCTCCAAAGTACGTGGTATGCCTAATACTGATATGAATTATAGCTCTTCGTTTTCTCGGCATTGTAAGCAACCACTGCATTCATACAGCTGCGGTCTCAAGGCACATTKGGCCTAGTGACCAGGCTATTCATTACCTGTTACATGCGTGCACTGCCATCATCCTTCTAGTGGATGAAGCACTGAACATCAACCCGGGCAGGCACGAACAGTCCCAGGACTGATCTGATAGACACGACGTGAACCGACCAGGTTAGAGGGCGGCGTTTTGAGGCATACAGTGATGACGGCATGGGAGGGAAGACTCCTGGGGATGATGGATGCATTCTCATGTCTACTCAAGCGGTTTACAAGGCGGTAATGAATGCATTTGAGACCGCTAGCTGGAATGGTGGTAGAATCAGAGGCTTCGTAGATAAGGCCTTATTCAAGATCCTTCCATGTAACGAGTAACAGTTATCCTTTCTTATGCAACGCAAGTTTCCTCAGGTATTGACCAACATTGAGATACCTCAGTACAGATTATTTAACATTGCAGGTCTAGAATAGAGCATGCAGGAGTCAGGAACCGGCACTTTCTACCTAGGTATAGATGCGGGCCGAAAGCCACTCCGCGAAGCTCAGGAGATCAAGCGCCGGCAATGATTGCATTCTCCAACATCCGAGGATATACGGTGAACATTCGTGCTCAGCAGTAACCATTATCATCATAGCTTCTCATCCGACGCGCCTTCCCTTGCTTAATGGCTGCCTTGAGTCACTCACCGGTCTGCACCCCGCCATATAACCTTACAGACACGTGAGTCTTGCCTACATCCTTCATCTTCCGCATCCTCCCACAATAAAAGCAATCGAAGGGCCATATTCGAGGATATGCAACTATGGCACGAAAGAAAGCACAGAAAGCTCACTACGCTCTAGATACAAACCCCAGGATGCCCAATAACACCGAGGTAGACGGGTCACGCCAGCGCCATGTCCCAACACGGCAAAATGGCTCGTGGACACCTCCAGGGACAAAAGAGATCAACGTGGAGAAGGCTGAGGTTAGAGATGAAAAGAAACCATGGTCATTTGCAAGAGCTATGGGTGTTGGAGCAGCTACGATACACATGACCGTGCCGAAATACATGAGTTGGGTGGTTATGATGAGTTTGATATTTGGAGGATGCTGTTCGAATGTTCGTATGTCGATATAATGGACGGCGTCTGGACAGGTTCTGACTTACCTTAGGTCTATGCTTTGGAGTCAATTATTAAGTGAGCTGTCTGGTCATGTATTTCTGTTTCTTGAAGTAGCTAATCATGCCTCGCAGGGAAGAACCTGACAGTGGTATGTCCGATTAACCACCATACTCACTTGAAGACCGCTCACACATCACCAAGGCCTCCTCATCACTTTCACACAATTCCTCATCGTCGCTCTTTTCACATTGCCAGCCCACTTCTCAATCAAACATCCGCCCTTCTTCCTCAAGCCGAGAAGAGTCCCACTGATCCGATGGGTGCCAAACATTGTCATGTTCTTCGCGGTCAATCTGCTGAACAATTTCGCCTTTGGATATAACATATCAGTCCCGGTACACATCATACTGCGGAGTGGAGGTAGCGTAATGACCATGCTTGTTGGATATCTATGGGGAAAACGGTATACGAAAGTGCAAGGTGAGCTACTTCTCTTCCGCACAGCATCACTCGGCCAATTGTCCTAATCGCAACGCAGTCTTCAGCGTCGCAATGCTCACCGCAGGCATCATCATGGCCGCAATGGCCGACGCCCAATCAAAGGTACATCTCCTGTCCCCCCTTCCTAATCCCCTCCTCCACACCACCCACCTAACCTCTCCCACCAGGGCAAAACCACTCCTTCCACCCCAACCATAACCTTCGACCCCTCCCTCCTCACCGGCCTCCTAATCCTCTTCATCGCCCAACTCCTCTCCGCAATAATGGGTCTCTACACCCAACTCACCTACGCCGCATACGGCTCCCACTGGCACGAAAACCTCTTCTACAGCCACTTCCTCTCCCTCCCCCTCTTCCTCCCCTTTACCCCTCACCTCCTCTCCCAATTCAAAATCCTCCTCTCCTCCCCCCCCACACCCCTCACCCCCTTCCTAACCGCCCCCCTCC